>JAVQIZ010202939.1:0-23072 GCA_036023535.2 Galaxias brevipinnis
AAAAATGTCAGTGGCCTCCAACTGGAAAAACATTCCTGTTTTGGGGGTCATCTCATTGTTGCCCCTCTAGTGCACCTGATGTTAATTTCATTACCACCAAAGCAGCTGAAACTGATTAAAAACCCCCTCTGCTACTTAAATTGACTGCTGCAATACTCTAATTAAAAAGTGTTGCTTTAATTTTTTTGAGCAGTGTATATATTGACCTAGTGAACAAAATTGCAGCTTTGAGGTTTTGAGGTTTAAACTCTACATGATGTGATATTAAATAGCCAACAATATTACTAACTGTTTTGAATGTATTGTGCCCAATATTTAATTTCATTGTATCAGAATATATCATACATTTTAGCTTAGTTGCTACATGTCGGTATCAGTGTATGATACACATTCGATCGATGCCAGCTTTTCTGTATTGTTTTATTGCCTTTTGGGGTTATCAAACGTTTGAATTCTTCATATTTCTCCAATATGAATCACTGCTTGGTGGCCGTAAACATTGACATCTCTTTGACATTGACATGTTTTGCCATGTTGTATCAATTGGATCCCCGTTCGACGACTCGGGCTGCTTGAGAATAGCATGCACGCGCTAATATCTTGACTACTTCAATCAGTCTTGAATTATCCTGATTTCGTGAGCTTGAATTTACCTTTATGGAACCTTTTTAGCCTCAACTAAAGTCACGTTTAGGACTTTAGGTTATTTCAAGTCACGTTTAGGACTTTAATGCCGACTTTTCTTAGCACAATTTTTGGAAGGAGCGTTCGGTCTTAGTCAGTTAACCCTGTATAAATAAAATAAAATAATAACAATAATAATAATAATAATAAAATTATCAGTTTACAAATTTCAGTCCTTATTGCACTGAAATAATATTTTGCTGACTCAAGGTTTACAATTTAAGAAGACAAGAAATAGTTAATTATGAACAAAGACAAAATTGACAGAAAATAAAGTGTGCAATTTTCTTTATTTACATAAAGATTTGTATCTTCGATCTCTTCTACTTTACATCCTGGGAATGTTATTTTAACATTCCTACAGCATAACTGGAAAAACCCTCCTCGTACAGTGATCCTGTGCTTTCCAAAGTTACCACACAGAACGCCTTGGCAAGTCAAGAATGTGTTGAGGGTAAGGGAAGAGAATATATATAAGGTTTCAAATTGAAGAGAAATTGTTATTTGCTATTTTAGCAATAGGCCACAATAATTTTGTATAGTGAAAACATGTTGAATGCAGGAAATGTTATTTTGATTTTAGACCGTAAACCTACACCATCATCGATATTGGTCACAAACAGAAACATTCACTTCAATATATATTTGGTAAAAATAAATCAAAATCAGCCATAAATACATAAACACATAAACATACTGATTAGGAACTGTTGGTAGAGTTAAACTCTCCCGGCATGTTTGGGTCTATATTTAAAGACCGGTAGTTTATTTGTGCAATTTTTACACACATACTTTAAAACATGAGTTGGCAGCAAGTGAAACAAAATCAAACTGCACAAATAAGATAAACAATTTGAGGTGAACCCCTGCTGATGCTGCTAGTCCCTTTTGAAACCACTTTGCTGTTTTACAGAAAATACTGTGAATATACCTACTTTATAAACCTTAAACAGTTCTATTTAAAAATCCAAACTGACATTGCACTGGACTGGTTGCCAATTCCAATACAGTACCAACCAAAGGTTTGGTCACACTTGCCCATTCCAGTAAATGGGAAAGCGTGTCCAAATGTTTGACTGTTACTGTATGTTGCTTTCTTCCACAATATTGCTACTATACTACATGGTTAATTGGAATTGACTTTCTGGGATGGATTGTGGCCAAATGTTAAAAGCAGTAATAAGGGTCCTCCTTATATCATGTACTTGACAACCAGAGAGACTGGATTTGCTGGTGATTGCTACAGTGGGAGCATAGGGTATGAGCCAGGCAGGGGTGGATGACATATTTCAAACCAGCATTGTTACCGTGTGAAGGTCGTCAAAGAGAAATAAGTGTTTCGCGGTTATAGTTATCTTGGTACAGCAGTCACTGAAATCCATTTAATCACATTCAAATGTTTGTTTGAGTCGAAAGATAAGAGTTTATACTTTTGCGACAGTTCAATTGGGTTCAAGTGTGCCATCAACTGTCAACTGACTACTAAGATGTACATAGTTCTTATATGGATTTCAAGTTGCAATTTACCAGCAGGTTTGGTGGTAAACTGCAGCAGGACGGCAGCTGGGGGGTGGGGGCAGTCGTCACCGGGTTACTCTGCACCTCCAAGCGGCAGGACTCTGTTCCTGTAGCCGACACATCACCTTCCCAAGCCACACCCACCACGCCAGTCCGATCAGCACGCACACCACAGACTCCACATAGTAACCGTCCAGACGGGTGACGCACACCCCACCCTCCATAGTGCACAGCTGGAGGGACAGAGGCAGACAGACTTTAGCCGACAAACAGGAAGCAAGTATGTCGAGTATCCCTTGCGTATTGGTATTAGTTTAGGGTACCTAAAATGCTAATTTTTACAAAAGAAAATCATAAAACAACATGCACTTCTTAATTGAAATAATTTGAAATATATCAGTAAAAATGTGAAGATTTACATAGAATGAATGTATGTTTGGGTATGCAACTTTTCCATTTTAGATATTATTCCGACATTGGTAGTATGTAATTTACATTGACATCCATTTTCCAATCAATAGAATACTGCACAGCACAAGCTCACCTTATAACACAGACAAGCACACACTTACCCCAGCCTCCTCAGCTGACCCACAGCTCTGGCCAGCAGCCCCATGGCACTCCTTAAATGTGAGGGGGTCGACCATCCACAGCGCCAGCGTAGAGGGCCAGTTCCCACCCAGGTTGGTCACAGTGTTGAGCAAAGTCATGTAGGTTCCCCCGATTCGCGGGTCGCTCACCTTGGCGTGGAAGGCCATGCATGCCACATACATGCTGTAGAGCGTCACCTAGTGGTTTGGATGATACAACACAGCCATTTTATTTTGTTTTCAGGTTCAGATACTGGTGGTATTGATGATAATTATGCTGATATTAATTGGATTGATGTTAATTTTATTAGTTAAAGGTGTTACCTGATGCAGCGCGTAGCTGAGCAGCACTATAGCGTAGTAGTACACAGGGAAGCCTCCATCCTGTTTGAAACTGGGGGTCCACCACACTAGCAAGGCATAGCCAAGCCCTATCAATAGCCTGCAAGCACAGCATGCAACCCATATTAAAACACAATGCAAGTTCATTACAATGAAGAAAAATAACATTGATTACTAAATTATTATCATCATCACTTTGCCTGAACAAGCGGCGTTGTGTGCATGTGTGTATTTTTTACCTGAAGGGAAAGGCCTTATAGAACACGTTCAGGGGTCGGGGCCCCGCTGTGTATTTGCTGATTATGATGGGCAGTAGGATCTGCAAGGGCACCATGGGAACTGCCAGCAGTGCCAGCTGTTCCTTGGGAACGCCAGCCTCCACCAGCTTAAGGCCTGTCACTGCATCCGCCGCAGAAAACCCTATCTGGAATAAACACACAGGCACCAGCTGAGCTTAGTAAACACACAAAACATAGACCGATCAGCCACAACATTAAAACCACCTGCCTTATATTCTGTAGGTTCCCCTTGTGCCACCAAAATAGATCTAACCAGTCGAGGTATGGACTCCACAAGACCTCGGAAGGTGTCCTGTGGTATGTGGCACCAAGACATTAGCTGGAGATCCTTTAAGTTTCGAGGTGGGGCCTCCATGGAGCGGACTCATTGCTGACTTGCCTTCCTCCCATAGTGCATACCGGTGCTATCTCTTACCCAGATGCACACGCAATCATCAGACCAGGCTACCTTCTCCCATTGCTCCATGAACCAGTTCTGACACTCACAAGCCCATTGTCGGCACTTTCTGCGGTGGACAGGAGTCAGCGTGGGTTCTCTGACTGGTCTTCGGCTACACAGCCGCATACACAGCACGCTGCGATGCATTGTGTGTTCTGACACCTTTCTATCATAGCCAGCAATAACTCTTTGAGCAATTTGTTTTACAGTGGCTCTTTTGTGGGATCAGACCAGACGGGCTAGCATTTGCTCCCCACACGCATCAATGAGCCTTGGGCACCGATTACCCTGTTGCCGGTTCAATGGTTGTCCTTCCTTGGACAACTTTTGGTACTTACTAACCACTGTGTACCGGGAACACTCCACAACACCTGCCGTTTTGAAGATGGTGTGACCCTGTAGATTTGGCCCTTGTCAAAGTCACTCAGATCCTTATGCTCCAAGACATCAACTTCAAGAACTGACTGTTCAAGACACTTTCTGCCTAATATGTTCCGCCCTTTGACGGGTGCTATTGCAACGAGATGATCAATTTGATTTACTTCACCCGTGGTCTTAATGTTGTGACAAATCAGTGTATATTATATGAGTGGTTTGTCTGCCTGAACCAACAACTTATAATACAGTACACTCTCTCACACACACACGCACGCACGCACGCACACACACAGGTAAAACATTACCCAGTGACTAAAAGATCAGGAGTAATTAATCCATGGAGTGCAGGGATAGAGACCATCCTGCTATATTTTCCATTCTGGTATGCACAAGTGTTCGTTTTACCTTGGCGGTGAGCAGCAGACAACAGAAAGTGAAGACGGTGGGCATCTTAATAATGGAGAATAGTTGTTGATAGGTCTCTGCTACGCTGACGTGGCTCTCCTCCTGAAGCCTCCTTCTGCCTGCTCCTCGCACGGTCTCCCACTTAAAGATGGCCACCAGTGTGGTGGAGACCAGGAAGACCACACCCCAGAAAAACAAGAAGTCTGAAGGCCGGCAATCAATCACAGAGAGGGAGGAAAAAAGTCAAAACGCTTACTACCTCATTCGAACATATTTTTTCCCCACATTTTTTACATTCTACCTCCAGCGGACAGAAGTCAACTCCTTTGGTTGCTAAAGTTTCCTGTCACCTCTCTCTCCCTTCATACCTGACAGAGTGACAAGGCCCGTGTCTCTGGGTTCCGTTCTCAGGTATTTGTTGCAGAAGTCTGCAGACTCCAAGGCCAGGAATAGCACGTTGCCCAGGAAGTAGCCTGCCGTCTGTCCGACAGAGTTACATGTTGAGGCGTAGCCCACGTTCTCACGTGAAAGCATTGTCAAAGCCCAACCATCCACAGCTATATCCTGTAGACAGACACCAGAAGGGGAATCTCAAAAGGGTCTGTGAGCCTGTGTTTATTCCATAATGTTGCAAACGCGTATTTAAAGATATATGTTTTGTAGAGGCCGAGACTTTGGAGTGAGCAGTTGTAAAGTTAATCTACCTGTGTGGCAGCCAGGAAGGCCAACATGAAGAACACTCCAGTAAGTGTGACCACGTCTGGACCTCGGCCCTCTTCATTTTGCAGCAGGCTGTCTACTGTGACAGACAGGTAGAGCATAAACAGACCCAACAAGTACTGTGTCGGAACCAGCCAGGACTTCCTTTAGAGAATTGGAGAGGAAAATATTTCAGGTCAGGCAATAACTGGACTCATCGTCGTCTTATTCAAAATTGCTTCATAACTGTATTACTTATTTTTTTCTACATTCACTACATCCAAAGCACTCCCATTAAGAGCTTATTACACAAAAATATCTGAGTAAGTGTCTTTAGTGTGTTGTTTTTTGTTTGTGAAAGGAACAGGCTCAAAATGTATCGATCAAACATCATTCTACTTATTTGTTTTTTTCCTACATGCCCAGCAACTAGTTACCAAAACACCTCTCTTACCTCCTCCCAAAGCGGCTGAGGTAGAGGGCATCCACCAGTGGCGCCCAGAGCAGCTTGAGGCTGAAGGGCCAGAAGACTAAGCTAAAAAATGCCTGGTTTTTGTAGCTCACACTTTTACTCTGCATGATCAGTGGGATACTGCCAGCCAATCCCAAAGGGATTCCCTGGAGGACATAGAGAAAGAGAAGAAGAGAGACGTTTCCCAGCTCTCCTCGAATGCCTGGGGAAACGATGGGGAGTTCCTTGTCCTCCTCTGTGTCAGCCCCTTTCAGGAGACGCTCCGTCCCTTCCTCTTCCAGTCCCATGTCTGCTGTACCAAGGTTGTGGGCACCTGCAGGCTTCCTCTGCCGCCCGTTCTTGTATGCGAGCGAGTTGGAGGGCTCCATTGTGGAGCAGAGGGCATCAAACCAGCTGTGCCCTCAGGAATTCTAAAGAGTAGTGGAAGTCCCAAAAGTGGATCAATAAAATAAAGTGTATATGAACAAATATGACAGAAATAAAGAGAAACAGCAAGATAACATACATTATAGATCAAGATTAAAAAGTTTAAAAGGAAATAGCAAGTGTTACTGGATGACTACTACTTCTTGTAAACTGTTATGCCTTTAATAAGGTCATTTATACGAATTGTATGGCAAATGGCAATGATCCTCAGCTGCCAGCATTAGCAGTTTGTACAGTTGAGTTTGATAGACACACATGCTTCAAATGATTAACTCTTAACAGCCAAAGTTGACTCTGCCTGAAACATCACGCTGACAACTGCGCAATTGTGTGGTGTTGTGCATGTCAGAAACCCTGCAGTCATACCAGGTTAAAGGTAACGTTAACCAAGGGACATGACTCATGGAACGACAGAGGCTTAGCTTGCTCGCTCATCGGGAAAACACAACTGAAAGGATGGCAAGTGGGTTACACTGTAATTTACACAAAATGCGTACAGGAGGAATACTTGAGTGAGCAGCGAATTTGAGATGTTAACTAAGGAAAAATAAATTACTAGGATAACTCTAAGGTGATTTAGTCAAAAAAGAAATATTGCACAGCAAAGGTGTACGAAAAATACCCTCTATAAATATATTCATACACACGTACAGTATAATATGAAAAACAAAATTATTACAAGTAATATGTGGACAGATGAGGTTTACGAGCAAGTCGTTTGCTAGCAACATAACAGACGTTACCTGATGGGGATGATGATAGCATGGCGACAAACATAATTGACCACAAATCTAAAGTAAACATATATTTAGAAAACTATGAATTGAAGGGAAATTAGCTTTTTGTTATTTTTTGGTTTACAAAATTGAGTTATAGCTACCGTTCGGTTTCCACAAAACAGATGGCAAGGATGTGCTAAGTGTGCAACGTTAAAATGTGTCCGAAAGGTTCAGCTGACGTGTCAAAATTCAGTAAACTCCAGTTCCTCGGTTTTGAAAAGAGCCGCCCTGGACCCACAGAGGGCACTGTAGCGTGGTATACAAAATAGGATAAAACTGTCCTTGTACCCGATAAAAGAGCGACGGTGCTTCCCAAATCGTATACTACTACTTTTTTCTTTTAGTAGGTACTTCAGCTACACTTGCGAAGTATGTACTGTAGTATGCATTTTTGGCAAACTGCACTTGACATAGGCCTAGTATGTGTATTGGGAGTGAAACATACTAAATCTTTTTCAAACTTCTATATAGTATGGTAGTATGGGCATTGAGACGCAGCACGAGTCTCTGCATGTTTGTTTGTTTGTGTGTGCATCATACTAAGAAAGAGACGTTGAGAAATTGCTCTAGGCCTGTGTCACTACATATTTTCCACCTTGACTTATTGTCCCATATGCCCTGCATTATGTAATACTAAATGTAGATGACCCACGGTCACTATACCAACAAATCTAACCAACAAATTTAACAGTATGTTAAATCCATATTTATTTTACTGCAAAGAAGACTATGAGCTCACAGGACCTGTGATAAATGACTTTTATAACTCCATTGTGTGTTTCACCATTTTGTTCTAGGAAACGAGTGACTGCACGCTGCTCTGTGCCACTGCTATAAGTTGCATGTGAAGCTGATTAATGCTCCACACATGGCATGTGACCAGACAGCCACAGTGGGGTGAATCAGCTGGCCGGTGCATTAGATCAATAATTCTGGTTGTAACAAAATGTGGATTACTACTTCATTGTTTGGTAGAGAAATGTATGCGGTTGGACATAAAAAAATTATGAAAATATAAAGACATGTGTTGTCCATGTCTGTATATTGGGGGGTGTGTGTGCGCACACCATGGAAATTGTGTTTCCTTCTCATTTAGACAATTTGATTGCTTGGAAGTTCTACATGCCCAACTGCAAGTGTATGAGAAGCTTTATGGGTGCAGATCAATTAGACCCGTATCTGCTAAAGCTCTGCCCCCTTCATAGCTGAGCCCCTGACACATATTTTTAATCTAACAAAATCACTTCTGGCTTAATACCTAAAATATGGAAATCAGCTTTGGTTACTCCTTTACATAAAGGGAGGGGGGGGGGGGGGGTGCAAGTGACTATGTGAGTAATTACAAACCCATCTCCAAACTCCCATGTCTAGCAACGATGTTAGAAATCTAAAAACTAAAAACTAAATATATGCCTGTCTCAAGGGCCAAAAAGTTAGATTATAAGGCACATAACATTTGCTCCCTTAATGGGGCCCAAATTGAGCATGTTGGAGTTTGCGAACACTTGGGAATTTCACCAGAGCTCTATATAGAATAAGGGCATGCTTTTCAATAGAAAGATAATTGTAAAATCTACTCTCCTGTCAGTCTTAGATTATGGTGACATTGTGTATATGTATGCAGCCCCAACTATTTTAAAGTCCCTTGATGCAGTTTACCACAGTGCTTTGCGTTTTGTAACTGGGGATAGTTTTAGAACTCAGCATTGACACTGCATACAAAAGTAGGATGGTCTTCTCTTAGTGATAGGAAAGAAAAACATTGTCTCTTTTTTGTTTACAAGGCATTGCTGGGCAATTTACCCTTTTACCTTACTTCATTGTTAAAACACAAATCCAGTAGTCATAGGACACGCTCACAGGACTATATCACCCTTGAAAGCAGAACTTGGTAAATCAGCTTTCTTTCTTTTTTTTGTCTCGGATAAATGGAACAAGATTCAACAGGAATTGAAATTAGAGCAGTTTGTTTCTGTTGAACAATTGAAACTTTTTCTGGAGGATTTGGGAGCTTAAGAGTGTTCTTGTTCTGGTTGAAACTTAAATATTGTACTGCATTGTAAATATTTTTTATGTATTTCTGCTTATTTTTTTTTAATTTTTTGTTGTTGTAATAACCCTTAAAGAGGGCACTGCTGAAAAAGAGACCTGGTCTCAGTCGGTTAACCCATAAATAAAATCAATAATAATAATAATGTTTATCTCGGTTGACAGACTACAATTTGAAGGTTACATGGATTTAAGTCATGCAGGGCATGCTCTGGAATTTTGTCTGCCTGTTTAGCCTTTCACATCAAACCATTTGGACACATGGGCGAAAAATGCATGAAATTTGCAGTATAAAGACATTCTGTTCTGGGAGACCTACATGTAGAATTTAGCTCCTTGCTGTAATACTCCTGCTCCCATTGCCTCTACTCAAGTATTAGACAACTACACCAGTACAATTCTGTATATTAGCCAAATCAAATATGTATCTGTTTCTGAATAATGCACCATTAAATAATTATATGAGTTCATACTATGCCTTAGGGCTTGCTTTCTTTTATCAGAGTTATTAGTAAAAAATCTAGTGCAACTTTCACAGAACAGCACTTGGCCTCTTCCACAAAGAAGGGTCATATCTCACATTACCAACTCCTTCTAAACACAAAGTTTCGAGTCTTTGGGGCTTCTTGATTATGATGATTGATTGGTTGATTATGCACTTCTTTATTTCGTTGCCCTTGTACGCAATGCCTTTCAACACAGGGCCTTTTTTATTTTTAATAGTATTGGCACACTGCCTGTCAAAATCTTTTCAAAAGTTTCAATAAGCTATAGATAAAGGTCCGGTTTGGATTGATAATTATATAGCTATACATCTGCAAAACAGATAATAAATATTTTTGAATGTATTTCATGGAGGCATTAATTTAAATGTAAAGTAACATCTATGTTCTGATGATCATTTATTTACCTTCAGAGATATTCAACAATGTCCATGCATAATTCTAGGGGACCATTACTTTCCTCCCTCATGACAGCTATTTCGCTCCTCCCTTCAAGCCAAACATTTTGGTTTAAGCTCGCAATAAGGTTTCAGTACGTGGGGGGCTAGAGACAAACAGCGAGCACAACACACTTAGCCCAATATATATTTCGACGTGCAGTCTAGACGGGCTTCCACAACGTCCATTTGCGACATTCGGCGTAGTTTAGTCCTCTGTGATACGCATGAGATCTGAACACAGAAGAGAAGGGGAGAGCTCATTCCACTAGTACTACGCTACAGTCATCCATGGCTCAGAGCAACGGAGACAGCAAGGTCAGTGTGGTTATCTTGGTCCTACATTACCTGCAGATTAGATGGCACATGCCGCTTATATCACTGACAGTGCCATAGAGAGTGTGGGTCAGGAACTAGATATCAGGTATTGGAGGTTGGCATAGACCTGGTTAACTGGGCCCAGCGTTACAAGGAAACTTGGAGAGAGAGAGAGCGAGCTATCTGTACCGGTGATTCTTTTTCTGTTTTTGGATCGAATGTTTTTTTTTCTGGTAACGTTAGCTTCTTGACAAAACAGCGGATGATTTTAAAGACTGAATAAACGGGATCAATGTGTCCTCCTTTTAACGGTCTCATTCACCACAAAATTATCAGCCTATGAAGCTCCCGCTTACAAGTAGCCATTTCTGCCGGATTCTTGTGGAACGCACCAGCCGCGTGGGCTAACGACGTTAGCTTCCACTGATCCAGCATTAGCTAGCAGCTAGCCAGCAAGGATAGTGTAGCATAACTCTGTGTAGTATTTTAGTTTCACCTCGTGAAACTCTCCATAGCCAGCGGTAAAGCTTGTAAATGTCACAGCACCTGGTTTTGGCCCTTTTCCAAAAAATACAATGTTTTTATTATCAAACCATATTTTGTCTTACGTTGGTCCTGTTTTGATCGTGACTACACACTGTGTCGTTAGTGAACCAGAGTTAGCATTTCCTACACCGGTCGATCTTGTCAAGTTGGCTTTTAATATTTAAAAAGTTTAATCCGCAATAAAAATGACTTGTTGCTTGTCATATGACTCGCTGTCCTAGGTTTTGCAGACGTGTATTGTAAACACATTTAATGGGGAGTATTGTTCATAAGAAAACGTACCCGTCATAACAGTCCAGACCTGGCTGAAGTTTTCTGATTAGTGTTTTCAGGAACCATTCGGAGGAGGTTATTTTTCAATGTTGTGATCTTGATTGCGCATTTTGTCACTAACTGCAAATAAGAAAGTGGTTTTCACTTCTTAGTCAATATTTTAATATCGCTCTCATTAATATCCACACACTTTCGGTTTTGCACATTGTCTAGAACTGTCGACAGCTTTGTTTGCCTGATATGGTTTCCAGACTAGGACCATTCTTCCTGTAATTTAGTGTAAGTAAGCATTGTGCCTCTCATTCATGTGATTCCTTTGAGGGATTCAACGAATGTCAATGTCACACACGTGTCTTACTGAAGCTCACATGCCTTTAATTGTGTTAGGCCACAACCTAATGCTTGTCATTCCCCCGATGGTTAGTTTAGAGCTGAAGGAATCTTTAATTTCCTCATACATTGTCTGAATTTAAATTTGATTGATAATCTGCCTTGCAACATATTTATAGAAATGTTTTTTTGTATTTCTTAATGTACACTGTCCCAAATACAAATGCTGTATTATGGAATGTTATTACATAGTTAGCCATTAAGCTTGTCAATGTTGGTTCACAAAAATGATGTTATCAGATGTCGTTTAATCTAATGTATTGTTTATGCATGTGTCCACAGCTGGAGATCAGCGCTGATCAGAATGGGTCATGTGAGGGTGCGGTGGTGATTCTTGACGCCGGAGCCCAATATGGCAAGGTGATTGACAGGCGGGTGCGTGAGCTGTTTGTTCGCTCTGAGATCCTCCCCCTAGAGACGCCTGCCTTTGCCATCAGAGAACAGGGCTTCAGGTGAGAACCAGAAAACATGGAGCGCTAGCTCTGCTCAGGAGTGTAACGCATGTCTTCTATTCATAACAATTCTGCTGGAAAATGTGTACGCATCAGTTTTCTTTGAATTCCATGTTTTTGCACTGAACCATTATTTCATAATTCAGGCCAGTGGATGCAGTATCAAGAGACGGTAAACTTTGCAAAGAATAAAAGCTACTAACACAACAAGCCACATAGTCCGTCACCTATACCCGAGCTGTTAGCCTGTAGACTATAAACAGTGAATGATGGTGCTATAGCCAGAAAAACACTAAAAAAAATTTATCTCTCCAGCCCAACGGTCATATCTTGGCATTGTCTTTCACTCTACCCCACACCTTTTTATGATAGCACTTATTTGAGGAAAGTAACCTTGGGACTGGCTCTTCATTCCTCTCTCTCCATCTCCTGTTTTATTCTCAGGGCCATCATTATTTCAGGTGGACCTAACTCAGTGTATGCAGAAGATGCACCCTGGTTTGACCCCGCCATTTTCACAATTGGAAAGCCTGTCTTAGGAATATGCTATGGCATGCAGGTAGGCACCCCTACACACTCATACTCTAAGACGGGAACACTTTTCTTCAGTTTTATTTTTCATTTTGTGAACAAACCCCTTCTGTACTTGAGTAATGGGGCCTTCCTCACCCTGTCTGAATATCCTGTTCTTGGTTTCAGATGATGAACAAAGTTTTTGGTGGCACAGTACACAGGAAAAGTGTGCGGGAGGACGGGGTATTTAACATTGGACTGGACAACTCCTGTTCTCTCTTCAGGTTGGTTGGTTATACACGGAACATTGTAAACAATATAAAAAATTTTTCATTGATTGCTCCATACCTCCTGATTCTCCCCATTTGTTAGTGTCTTTATATTCTAAAGTCTGACTTCTGTACTCATCAGATTGTGGAAGGAACCATGGGATAGGGATAGGAAGTTAACATGTTTTTCTATAGTCTGTCTCAACCATGTTTGCACATGAACAGTAACACAGATTAAATCAACCTTACATTTGCTTTTGTCGTCACACACATTTACAGATTTGTACCCACACATTATGTATGTACAGTACCTGTCATAAGATTTTACACACTTTCCCATTTACTAGAATAAGAAAGTGTGTTCAAAATTTTGACTGGTACTCTATGTCTATATACATGTACATACATATATTGTCACACACAAACTCATATACACCTCTTACCTAGTCTGACTCAGTGTGTGCTTGCCATTCCTGTTCTTAGAGGCCTCAAGAAGGAGGAGCTTGTTCTGCTGACCCATGGGGACAGTGTGGACAAGGTGGCCGATGGCTTCAAAGTGGTGGCCCAGTCAGGAAGCATCATTGCCGGTAGGACCATGTTTTGGGTTGCCACTTTGAAGATGTCATAAGGGCGGGTGAAATAATAAAACTGCCATCGTTTGGGCAGCACGGTGGCTCAGTGGTTAGCACTGTTGCCCCACAGCAAGAAGGTTCTTGGTTTGAACCCCAGCTGACCCAAGGACCTTTCTGTGTGAAGTTTGCATGTTTTCCCTGTGTTTGTGTGGGTTTCCACTTGCTGCTCCGGTTTCCTCCCACTATCAGAAACATGTCAGGGTTAATACTCCTATCAGTGCCCTGAACAAGCACTGCCAACAGAACTGGAGTCTGTGTGTCGATGTGTCTGTGTGTGTTGCATATGTTGGGTGAGCAAGGCCGGTCACAAATTGGCTGCCGTAGTATCACCCAGACTGATTGTTGTGAGTGATAGCTGTCTGTCCGTTCGTTGTGTGTACTAAATTGGCATAAATTTTGTAAATGCTTTGAGTCCTGAGAAAAGCGCTAAAGCTACAATGAATTATTATTATTATTATCTAAAAGTGTGTTTGGATAAACGACTTAGAATTGGGTTTATGACCGACCCCCTCTGCCATCTGTTCCTGACCCCTTCTGTGACCCTCTGTCCCAGGGATTGCCAATGAGCAGAAGAAGCTGTACGGCACCCAGTTTCACCCGGAAGTGGACCTGACCGAGCGGGGCATAGAGATGCTGCGCAACTTCCTGTTTGAGATTGCAGGCTGCACGAGTAACTTCACTGTTCAGAACCGCCAGCAGTCCTGCATCATTGAGATCCGCGAGAAAGTGGACAAGTCCAAAGTCCTGGTAAGGAGAACTGGTTCCTGGAGTGTGTGTGTGTGTGTGTGTGTGTGCGTTGCTTCACTGTTTGTTCACACTTTATCAATACTTTGGTTTAGCCCATTGCGCGAACCAAACTCAGAAACAGAAAAGACTCTCCCCCTGGCTGGAAGTGGCTGTAGTTTTTTTATTATTCAGGAATGACCCCCCTTTGACGCAATAGAGTGTCATATTCCCAACTCCTTTGACACTCTGTTGTTTGATTGCGAAAAGCTAAATGACGATACTATGTGTAAAATACAACATTGGTATCTGATGAAAAACATATCAAAAGATCAAAAATAGGTGAAATATAGCTATACCAGTCAAGACGGTCCATTTAAACTAACCAGAAATGCTTGCATGTAGGCCTATATATCACAGTGTCCAGCCAGCTCATATGTATGGGTTTTGATTTATGATGATATCTCATGCCATTGCTTAATTCTCCAGTAGTGAGCCCTCCTAAGAGCAGTGCTGAAAACGAAATAAGAAGTGTTACAATTTAAACTTTGTTCTGTAATCAGAAGGAAGGACGGGGATTCCCTCAGCTCATATTGTTGAAATAGGCTCCTTCTCAAGGGAGAAAGACGGCAAGATGAGACAAGAAAATTGGATTCCATGATTAGATATGTCTTTCTAGCTCTCTTCTCTCAGTTAGGCGTTTTTAACTAGTAGCTGCGATGTTCTAGTCATTGTCCAATGAAAGGCAGTCTGGCCTCTTCACACAGGCAGACGGATGACCTCACCATGTGACTGTTCTAACCCAGGGAGTGCTGCTCGTTTCATATTAGGGGTTCCTGCTTTTCATTATGTGTAGCTAATTGGATTTTAGTCGGCATCCTTGACTCCCTGAATACGCCGTCCAAATGTCCTAATGGCACACTGTAACGCATCCTTGGAATGATTGTCTTTAACAGAGAAACGCTTGAAAATACAGTTACTTTCAACTAGGGATATCACGATACCAGAAAATTTGTAGTCTATACCAATACCAGTAAAATTCCACAATTCCCGATACTCAGTTCGATATCATGGTAAAAAACAAAACAATAAATTAAATCCCATATATGTAAACATACACTCTTTTAAAAAAAAAAAAACTTTACAAAAAACAACAGTGGTAATTAAATTATTTAAAACAAGCAATATTGTAGTGAATTACAAACAATAATCTTTTAGTGATGGCACATCCTTTCAATTGCTGTACCTAGCCAAGACATGAAAAACATATGGAAATAATACATTGGCCTAGGCCTATTTAAAAGAAGCAACTATTAACATTACAAAAAAATTGGCCTATTTATATAATAATGAAAACAAACATACGTGCGCATTTATAACATGTCCAAGAGAGATCACATGTCAAATGAGAGTAAAATGTTCCCCTCCTGCATTGGCATGTAAACTACTACAGATAACTCACAGGAAAAGTTTGCTTTCTCTTGAAGGACACAGGGCTGGACTCAGCATCTTGAAGAGAAAATGAACTTTTCCTGTTTGTTCAGTTTCTATTTCGCGTGCTCGCAGAGGCTGTGATAGCCTATATATAGGCAACCGCGGCAGGCCTAGGCCAACTTGTTAGTTTCTGATTTGAGATTGCAGTAGTTTACAGCAGCGGAGTCAAACACATGACTGATTGAGCCAAACACTTTTTAAGGATTGCAACAAAACATTACAGGTGTTTACCATTGGTGGACGAAGTACACAAATCCTGTACTTGAAAGTACAGATACCCTTTCTAAATTGTACTCCACTACAAGAAAGTCTTCAGTTTAAATTTCTACTTGAGTCAAAGTACAAAAGTATTAAAATACTTCTAAAAATACTTGAGTATCAAAAGTAAAAAGTACTATAATTTAGCATGGTTATGTTTGTCAGGGGTTACTGGCAAACAGAATGCTCTACAGTAGGCAAGCTTTCTAATATATTGAAAAATGGCATTCATTATAAATTGGGTGCCCTTTCAACAATAATTCAAGTTACATATGTGTAGGCCTATGTGTGTGTGTTGTGTGCAACTCTTAATTGTGTCCCATTAGCCATTGTAGGCAATATCAGAATGTCTATCCTCAAGTTCTGTTTCTGCATTGTTTTCTTACTGAAGATTTGAGGTCAGGAGAAGAAAGGGACATAAGATGCAGATGACTTATCATTAATTGCACTTGTTCTTTCATGCAGCTTTTTGTCCTTTCATAATCAACATGACATTATTTTGTGACTTGTAGGTGAGCAAAAGTACTTTAAAATAAGTGATCTGACACAGGGATTGTATTATGACTACTGAGTTGATGTGGCTGTTGACATTTCGATCTGAGTCAACAATGTCACTGGTGCAATAATAGAGAAAACTGGCCTCAATATATGATCGGTGTAACAAATAATATTTATATTTACAAAAAAAATATGAATTCACCTTGATCACAGATGCTCTGTGTGCAAAAACAGCACTATTTGCTTGACATAACACTGCTAACTCAAATTCAAAGTACAGCACATATCTCAATAATTGTGTCTATTTTGGGGGACCGTTGATAAGCATAATTTGTTTCAAGGCCTTGTAAAATTCTGTAGCTTACGAAGTTTTGAAGTTTTTGGTACAGTATACTCATACTCAAACCACAAGATTGGGTTCAGGTTTTCTGTTGGTTTCGTGGCTACATTTGTTTATTTCCTTCAACCGGCAAACTAGGCCTGTATAATATTCTTCCCTCAGCCACACATTAAGTTTAGCTTGGGGATACGTGCAGCTAAGTACTGTGCAATTCGTCCTTGTCCTTTTCGACAGTTTTTACTTTTCATATTTTTTTATAGAAGTTTTGCTAGCTAAATCTGTGAAAGCTCTGCTATACCGATGAAGCTAAAAGCAAACAACGTACACTTCCGCCGGAATTTTTGCCAATAAAGCTAAATGCATTAGCGTTATTGGCAAAACGTTCGAAAATATATTGGATAGAATCTTTTTATTTAGATACATTTTCTCCATATTATAGTAACGACACGAAGGTAGTGCAGTCAAAAGTAGGATATTTTAGTTTAAAATGTAGTGAAGTGAAAGTAAAAAGTCTCCCAAAATGGAAACACAGATACTTGAAAAAGGTACTTAAGTACAGTAACAAAGTACATTTACTTTGTTACTATCCACCACTGGTGTTTATTCGGGGCTTCTTTTAGCCTTTTTTATTTTGCTAGAAAAAATGGGCTGTGCAGCGCCCCACGAATGAACAACCAAAGCAACGTATTTTTGCTGGTGTTTCTTCGCTTGCATAACATATTTTTTAATTGCAGCCCCTTACCTCTGGTACTGTATAAAATGAGTACCGTCACGTTTTTTTAAATTTTGGCATTCGTGACATCCTTACTTTCAACTAGGGCTGAGGCTACTTGTTGAACTCACAATTAAATTAAGTCAAAGACAAAGAAAGAACTGGATTCCTATGGAAAACAAGATGGAGTAGGGGTTTTATCTGCATATAAATTAACAAAGCGACCCCCTCTGTCAGAACTCTGACGAGTGTCTTAATGGAAAACAGTATTCTATTTCATTCTTACTTACTGCCAGAGGCAGTGCTTTACTTTGTCCATGGAACACCTCAGGCCTTGTCTGACGCTTCTTGCATGAACTGCAGCTACATGCCTTACGCCTTAAAAATAGCCAGATTGGCTGAGGTAGAGAATACTTTGCCTCCCTCTGATATTGCAACTAATGCACCAGTTAATGATATTAAACGCAAGCAGTTCCAGCAATTCCAATGCACCCAGGTAAGAAGGCCAAGAAAAACAATCTGGCTAAGAAGGTTGACGCCTTGATGAGTGAGTTTGCTCACATAAGGGCATTTCTATTATTACCTAAGCAGGCGGAGGCTGATCTGGCTTCTGTAGTCGGCCCTACACCCGCAGAGCTGTCCTTCAGTAGGATCCCTACTTGTCACGACGAGTGACAACTGCTGCCTCATGTAGTCTGTTTAAGTAGGTGGGAGAGATGGAGGAAGGAGATGCGGCCTCCCACACTTCTAGCATGTCTCATGGATCGGCATAGGGCTCAGTGGCGGGATCAGAGGCTGGCTCAGCCACCCTGAAGCTTGCTGTCCGCATGGCCTTGGCTCGTCTAGAGCTAGATGAAGCCCCAGAGTTGTAATCGAGGGGCTATTTTGAGTTGACACAACAATGCCGTCAAGTCTCAACTCCGTGCAAGAAATGACTTGACTCTCCATGCGACTCGAGTCATTAACTAAATAACCAAAAATAAAACATTTAAATATGCACAACAGCAGGCTTATCTATTGCCACTATTTTGGTTGTCAAGACCGTTACAAGCAAGCGTAAACACGTCCTAGTCCGCAAGCGTAGCGTTCAAGTGCCAAAGCCAAAGGGCAGAAATAATTAGCTTACTATTCTACACAACTGGAACACAGTGGCGAAGCCAGGAATTATTCTATGGATTGGCCTGAGGAAAATGTGGTCGGACAGACACAACCCCAGAAAACAATCAAACTTAGAATAAATGTTGTATAATGTATAAATAGGCTATATATATTAACGGCACCAATGTATATTAAATAGTTGAATTAGCGTATGTTTTTCATGAAAGTGTTGACCAAATGTGTTTGGTTAAAATAAAAACATTATTTACGTTGCACCATGATGCATCGGTTGTATCTGCATCGGTGCGCACATAATCCGACTTATTCAATGAGTACAGTGCAAGTCAATCAATGCATTTCAGAGGTAGGACAAGAGGCAAGGCTTGCTCCAGTATAACATTCAATGTTGGATTTACTGTGAATAAAACACTTAAGTTCTTCATCACAACACCAATGCTAGCTAGCTTATTTACAAATGTTAGCTAAAGCATTGTTTGGAGCACACATTGTTCGCATGCACTAACATGTTATGCTTTCGAGGGTGGGGAAGAGGGCAATATTAACAAATTAGATCACAAGGACCACCTATTGAAATAGGAAATAGGAAACAGTTTATGAATTGCCAATATTCACAATAGTCTGAACAAATCAAATGTACATTTTACATTTATGTTGATATTTTACTTTGGCCCACAGTGATTTGACTGGCCTCAATAAATTTAGGCCAGTGCCTGTCCAGGCCCGTCCGTGCCTTCACCCCTGCATGGAAAGTTCACAATACCTTCGGTGGTGGAGTTTGGTTTTAAAAATTATGCAGTGGACTGGGACACAAACAAACATAAGGAAATATGCCAGCATTGTATAGTATTAATAACTGTATACAATGAGCTGACGGAATGAGCCGAAAGTTACGGAGATACGTAATGGAGATCAGCATTAGATAGACTGAAAGGACCGTGCCAAACTGCGAGGGCGCCCCCCTAACTGCCTGACATAAATAAAGTCACAGACAGGTGAATGACGAACAAATAAGCGGATATTTTTTCTGAAAAAGGCTACATATCATGATTTATTGGGAGACATAGAACATATAGTTACATAGAAACAAAGCAATTCTATGTAAAATCAGACATTTAGGACCCCATATAGCCTGAATGGAATGATTCTCGTTTCATAAACCCATTTTGTGACGATTCGACTGTGAGATTGGCAGTCGAATCAGGCTTTTTTGACCGAATAGATGACTAACTCCTACTTTTATTCTAATCTGTAAAACAAATCTGAAAAATCTAGCTGAGACAAAATCTCAGCGCTAGTGACTCGAAGTGACTTAGGCCAGGTAGCTGACTTGACTCGGAACAACAATAGTGACTCGACTCGAGCTTGCATGTGAAAGACTTGACTTGACTCGAGTCTCCGTTCCAAATGATTCGACTTGAGTCCAAATTTTTGGTGACTCGTTACAACTCAGATGTGCGCTGCTCTAGACCTCAATGTTGCATTACTGAGGATTTTATCACTAAAGCTTATGACACGGCTGCCCGCATGCAACGCATTGTGAACTCCCTCTCTCATCTCATGCTGGCCTTAGGAGAGACCTTTCGCTTATATGTGACGGGAGGTTGATAGGCTCAGTCACCTTTATAAGAGGTCTGTAGGAGAACTCTCCGGTCCCTTCCTGTGGTTCCTGGCCAACTGTTTGGGTCTGCAGCACAGCAGGCACTGGAACACACTGTTCAAGCAAACCAAGCTAGGCTACGGTTTAGTAGTGTGCACTTTGTAGGGCAGCACCTAAATTATGAAACTCTCTCCCTCCTCTAATTCGGATTTCCAACTCGCTATTAATCTTTCAAACCGACCTTAAAACCTTTTCACCCTAGCATACCCTAGTTAACTCTGTTTTCGAATGCGGTCCCTTTCTTTTACTTATACTATAACTGTTGTTGCTGTCTTTCTGTTATACTATTTCTGTCTAATTGTTTATTTTTGTCATGTTATCTGTGTTGATGCTGTGAAGCAACTTTGGGTGTTAGAAAAGCTCTATATAAATAAAATGAATTATTATTATGATGAGTTCTGAAACTATCCCCAGTTACAAAACGCCAAGCACTGTGGTAAACTGCATCAAGGAAGTTTAAAATAGTTGGGGCTGCATGCACATACACAATATCACGACAATCCATGACAGACAAGACAGTAGATTTCACAATTGTCTTTTTTTTTTTCATATGAAAAGCATGACCTTATTCTATATAGAGCTGTAAGTCTGATCCTCACCTTCTTTGTGAGTTCAAGCACATGCGTCTTAAATTATAACTTTTCATCTAGTGAAATTCCCAAGTATTTGTAAACTGCAACACGCTCAATTGGTGCCCCATTAAGGGAGAAAATGTTATATGCCTTTATAATCTAACTTTTTGGCTCTTGAGAAAAGCATATATTTAGTTTTTGCCTCATTAAGGACTAATCTTCTCAGGGATTTCTGTACACAATTAAATGCCCTTGTCAGGTTTGACATTGCTTCTTCCATGGATGGAGCACAGGAATTAAGAATGGTATCATCTGCATAGAAATGTACATGACAGTCTTTTACAGAGGCACATAGATCATTAATATAAAGTGTAAATAATGTAGGCCCTAATACCGAACCTTGAGGCACACCATTTTCTATGGCTACAATTTTTGATTTTAAACCTTTAGCATCTATGCACTGTGTTCTATCAGAGAGGTAGTCCTGAAACCATGTAAAGGCTGCATCATCAAATCCCAGCAAGATTAATCTATCGAGAAGTAATCTGTGATTAACTGTATCAAAAGCCTTTGAAAAATCAATGAACAAAGCAGCACAATGTTTCTTATGGTCAAAAGCAGTAACTATATAATTTACTCCAGGAGTAGCTGCTGTAATAGTACTTTGACCAGCTCTGAAACCCGACTGAAATAGGCTTAAAATATTATTAGTGGACAAGAAAGCTGAAAGCTATTCATTTACAAGATGTTCTAACATCTTTGCTAGACATGGGAGTTTGGAGATAGGTTTGTAATTATTTAAGTCACTTGCATCCCCCCATTATGTAAAGGAGTAACCAGAGCTGATTTCCATATTTTAGGTATTAAACCAGAAGTGATTGTTAAATTGAAAATATGTGTCAGGTGCTCGGCTATGAAGGGGTATGATACTGATATGATATACAATATTCCGTTTTGTTGAAAAGAACACATTTGATTAGTGACGCTATAAGACCCTTTTGGCTTGCCATACAGGCTTAGCACAGTGCAAGGGCACCGCACCAGTAGTCGTGTCAAGGCACTCAAATGGCGCAACGTGTCATATCTAGCTCATTGATTAAGTTGAAATGTTTTCATAAGTTGCAGCAGATGCAAATCAGATTAATCACTACATACAATTAGTCTTTTTATTACAGGTTACTGAGGCTATATTAAATACACACTATAAATGGTCTGTAAAAAAAGTAGTATTGCCAGGCAATACTTGTTTTAGAAGTAGTATTGCCAGGGCAATACTGGCAATACTGATGTCGACGGCCACTTATTTAGTTTAAATAGGCATATTCAATATTTCCATGGTTTTCATGTCTTGGCCGTGTACTGCAATTGAAATCATGTGCCATCATTAAAAATGTATTGTTTGTAATTAAACAATTGCCACTGTTCGTTTTTGTAATGTTAATTGTTGTATCTTTAAATTTTTTTTGCTTGAAGGCTACATGCCACTGTTGTTTTTTTGTATATGTTTTTTGTGAGTGTATGCTGAAGTTTATGGGATTTAATTTATTGTTTTGTTTTTTACCATGGTATCAAATTGGGTGTGAGTTGTTGTCTGTCCCTATGTGTCGGCCCTGTGATAGACTGGCGACCTGTCCAGGGTGTACCCCGCCTCTCGCCTTGTGTCAGCTGGGATAGGCTAAGCGGTGCAAGGTATTTCATGTTCACTAGCTATGCAGCAAATCAAGATAATTATATAGTATATTGGACAATATGTGGCTGGCTGTTCATAAGGAAAATAAAAGTGCTGCCTTCATTAGGCCTATCTGGTTGGTCTACGAGGCTTTGGTGACAATTTTGTTTACTATACGGATTTGAGAAATAGCACACTTCTGTATACAAATTGTGGTAAATGTCTCTATTGTAAGGATTGATGATCCTCCTTAAACGTTCAGAAAAGTATTTGTAAATAATTAAAAATGACAGTCAGTTTGCAGAAATTTGAATAAGCGTCCCGGCTTCCTGCCATATAGACGACTGACCACTCTCATCCAGCCGGCTACTTTCATATATAATGAAACATGGGCACTACCTGGGTTAGGTGGGCGTCAACTGGGCATGGGCTCAGAGTGGGCTTTTAAGTGGATGTATGTTGGGGCCCACATGGGCAACCCAGAAAAATAAACATGGACTAATAATAATAATAATAATAATTCATTTTATTTATATAGCGCTTTTCTAAAACCCAAAGTCGCTTTACAGCATCAACATAGATAACATGACACAAATAAACAATTAGACAGAAATAGT
>JAVQIZ010202980.1:0-38432 GCA_036023535.2 Galaxias brevipinnis
AACACGGGGAGAACATGCAAACTCCACACAGAAAGGCCATTGGGTCAGGTGGGGTTTGAACCCAGGACCTTCTTGCTGTGAGGCACCAGTGCTAACCACTGAGCCACCGTGCTGCCCAAATGTAATGTGCTTTAGTAACTTTTTTTGCAGAGGTTGAGTCCCCAAGCTGCTGCCCCACTTCTGTGGCCTGGCACCCGCATCACAGGAGCACAATCGCTTATGGTAAGTGTACGACAACCATGGTTCTCAATGTCTGAATATATTCTTACTCTTTAATGCAAGCGGTTTTGTTTTGTTTGTAATTTGATTCCAGCTGTGCTTTTGGTTATGTTTGTGATTTGATGCAATGTTGTCCGTTTCGATTTTTCAGGTGACGAACTAGGCAGAGTAACTGTGAAGGATTTCCTGGGAGCACAACCTGTTCAGACACAGAGCACCCACAGCCGCAGAGTCTCTGGCTTGGCCTTCTCTTCTCACAGGTCAACATAAACTCTCATCCGTTAAGTCTATTAAGCCTATTCCTGCTCCCAAGCAGTTCAGTGTCATGTTGCTCAATTGTGCTGAAGCTGTATGCTATTTTCACAACAGTGCCCCACTTCTGGCCTCGATTAGTGACGACTGCTCACTTGCTGTAATGAACTCAGATCTTGTGGAAGTGTAAGTGATATTTTAGCAGCATGACTCCAGGGAAATCCAGTCATCACCATCATTCATTCTATATTGTGTTGCCTCCGCCAGATTAAGGGACCGGAGACACCAGGACTTTGTCAGCAGTGTTTGCTGGCTCCCAGGCAGCTCAGATTCTCTCACTACCGTGGGCTGGGACCACCAGGTGCTGCACCACACAGTTGGTTCGGCCACCAGTGCTACCGCCTCTACACCATAGACCCAGCAGCCTTGGATGCAACTGAGATGACAGCCGTTGGAAGTACACTTTTTTTTTTTCTCTCTCTGATGTATGGTCAAGGAGGTATGTTGATCCTACAGTAGTGCTTTAAATCTTCCTTATAGCGATCACTTTTCACAAAACACATGAGATTTTTTTATATGTACAGCCAAACGTTTTTTGACACCTAGTTAATGCTGTATCAATTAATTGTATTCACTACCCCAGCATGTTGTGTTGTAATATTCAGTTCACAAAAGGATTGTTGTTCAGGCTACATTTGGTACAAAGGGTTTCATGCATCCACATGGAATTGTTATAGGCAGTTTAGTCATATCATGCTTTTAGTTGACTATGGATCCAACTGGTCAAACACCCTCGTTTCCCATTCTTTAGATGTTTTTGTACCTACCCATTTTACAAAAGCAGCGTCAGCATGTGGTCCAAAAATAATGTTATAATTAGAACCAGCTGTCATAGAGCTCAAAGTGCAACACAAAGCAGCATTTTTTCAGTGTTTAAACGCTCAAGAAGATAAACCATACAACATGTAACAAGATATCTTAATGATCAAAATAATAAACGAAGATTCACTAACAGAGCATTTTAAGACCACACTCTGTTCTTGCTGTTTTTGTAAACTTGTGTTACTCAGTTGTTTCTGAAGCAACACAACTCATATCGCCTAACATTTTCAGTTTGACGAAACCAAACATTTTACCAGTAAATCTAAAAGATGTGAGGAAAGCATCATGTTGCACATTTACCGTCAGTGAAAGGGGAATCATTAATGAAATACAATAGCGCAGGTTTGAGAAACCGATGTTTTATTGACAAGTAGGCTGTTACTGCAGCGTGGCTAGGGAGACCCATTTAACCCCTTGTACTCTCTGCTGAGGATAATGTATTATGTGTCTGTGTGACAAGTTGGTTCCTGGGCTAATACAGTTACATGGGAGAAATTGTTGAAAATATCACGTACTGTTAAAGTGGTACAATTGGCTTATGGACTAAGGTGACCTGGTCTGTTGGTCATACTGTTCTGACACAAGGCCATATAGGGGGTAAATACAACTCTTAATACTATTCTGAAGTGTGCCATCTTCAAAAATGTGTCTTTGACTAGCCTAATTGTTATGTCTTGGTCAATGTAATTTACACAATTGAGTCACCTTAGAAATGTAGAACTGGGTAGTGTCCAAGCCCAGTTAAGAAACTTGTTTGGTAGGATGTTATCCTACATGTACACATAAGTAAAGCAATGACCTGAAATTTGTGTCTAGTTTTCCACACATTTTTACACAACATGGCTTGGGTTTTTCAATCACTCATGTAAACTCCTACTTGTATAATACTTGTTTTTCCATCCATCAATAAAGTTTGTCTGTATCATACCTTGTAATTGTTAAAAAAAACCTATTTTATTACTTTGAACAATTTAAGAAAGATCTACACTAATGGTTACACACTATTAAACCATCGCTGAACCCAAAAGAAATAGATCTCAATCAAGCATGTCAAATTCTATAGTTGAACATTTTATAAAAATTTAATTAAATTAAAATTAACTAAATATCAGAAATACAACCTGAAAGGATTGGCCAATATGTATGTATTTAAAATGTGTTCTGATACAAACCCTGCAAATTGACCCATATAATAGGGAAAGAAAATATTTAAAGAACGACTTACAGGTATTCAAGTTCTTGTGAATATATTCAGTCGCAAAATAAAAATGGAACATATAATACAATGTATTTAACAACTTGAAATTTTCAAGGTATGTCGGTATTCCAAATGCATAACGTATTCCAAATGCATGAAACTTTGACAGCGAAAGAATAGTTTGAAGGTAAAGCAACAATAGTATAATACAATTCAGAGAGCAATAAATACAATGTATATAAATACAGTATCCAATTATACTGCTGATTAGGCATCAAATTTCCAATTTTCTTTTTTTACTTTTTGTTAAACAGACCTTGCAAATAAAGGTTGTGGTAATTTAGAGACAATTTAAAGCTTGGGAAGGTTATGAATCAAAAAGATGGGGCAATTATTTTGACTAGTAATGTTGATTAGAAAAATATTATCCATATAAGGTATACTAACTTAACTATAACTTTAAGATAATTATCACACAAAACGTACATAAAAAGTACTTTGCACCAAGCCAGTGAGTACAACTTTTACATCTTATTTACAACCTGTTACTCCATTCATTTTTATGCTCCTTAAAAGCAGTATATTACTTTAAGACAGTATATAAGGCATCTATAATGTAGTTTATCACAATTTAACCTTTTTAGTCCCATTAGGTACATGTTCCACATAAAGTAGCTCTCTATTTTGCAATAGTCATTGAAAGCTGACATGCAACTCACAGGAGAAACTTTAGAGCAATTTCTACACTCATCAATTAGTTTTTTTTACAGCAACAATATAAATCTGGGGTTTACAAGGCACTCCATTGTTGCTGTAAATGGTAGTTAAAAGCCATCCTAATATAATACAGACCGTTAAAGACCTTTACCATACAATAAGGGTCTTGAAATCATAGTCCCTTGAATCATCACCAGTCAGAGACCCTTGGTATTAAATGTTTGTCCTGGCTGGGATTTATAATTCCTTGTCAACAGTGCTTTTTTAATTAATTGGTTGTTTCAATTCCTACTCCATTGCTTGCATCTCATTGGTATTAACCCGAAAACAGTAATATATTTAAAACCATTAACCAGTTCAATCTTCAGAGGTCTCTCATGATGCATCTCCTTTACTGACAAGAGTAATGGGTTGTTTTGTTCCAGGTCGTACTGTAAATGTCATGCCATATGGCTGCTTTGCCTGTGGCCCATTGCTGAAAAGAAAAGAAAAGATCATCACATTGAACTATCAAACCTATAATCAACGTATATAATAGTCAATCATACTTCCACTTGGAAAGCAGAAATAAATACCTGCAATGGACCACATAAAACTGCATTCTTTTATAATAATATAAACTGTCAGCAGCCAAGCCTTACTGTACCTGGGGGTTACTTTTGATGACGACATATCGTGAGATTTTTTTGCAACTCTGTTCTCCAACTCGCGCATGTCCAAGCCTCCTGTTTTGGGAGGCACAGAATAGCTTGTCGGCCTACTTCTGGAACTCGCAGGGACCTTGTTCTCCTCCTCAGGCGGGGGAGCATTCCAATCCTGTGAGCTGCCCTCAGCCTCCTTTGTGGGTACTATTTTGTGGTCCATCTCCAGCATCTTCTTCTGTAAGATGCTCAGTAGAGTGGCCTGGCTGGCTGAGAGAGAGGCGGGTGCTTGGGTTGGGGCCACCTTGGATTTGGCTGGGATCACCAGCATGGGTTTGACATCTGTACTGGGAGGAGGGAGTTTTGGAGGGCTTGGGGGTTGTTTAGGGGGGCTTGAGGCTTTAGGTTTGGGTAGAGGAGATGTAGCGTAAACAGGATTGTGAGGAGGGGAAGGCGTTAAAACAGGGAGAACTGGGCTGACGATGGAGGGCAGTGCCTTCTTCATGGGGGGGTCAGGTGGTGGGAAGCTAGGGGGAGACTCCAGATTCCCATCATGCTCGTCAAAGTTAGCAAACTCAGGAGGGGGAGGGAGTAATGCCATGCATAGCTCTTCCCCGTTCTCCTCGTCTCGCACACAGTCAGGCGATGAAAGACGCTCCATACCCTTTTTTTCCAGTGCTACCTTGGCGACAGGAGAGGACGCAGAGTTTAGCAGTGCCTTGGAGACTGGGTGAGCAGGTAACTTGCTGTCCCTGACCAACTGAGGGCTCTCAGGTTTTTGCTTACTCTGAATATTCACTGTGGGTTCCATGAGAACCACAGACTGTCGTCTCTCTTGTGGTTTATCTTGAGACGGCAGGGAAGAGGACGGGCTGGGCCTGGGGATGACAGTAAAAGAGTTTGCACTTGACTCACTGGGATGGATACTAGCAGTGGGCTGCTCATCCTTAGTGCTATTTTCCCGGGAAAGAGAGGTCCTCTGTTTCTCTCGTTCCTTCGCAGCCTTGAGTAAAGCCAGAGGCGAGGCACTCGGTCCATCCCGTGCTCCACTACTTTCACCACCCCTCAGATTACGTAGTTTACGATCCAGTAAAGGACTAAACTGGCGACTCTGAGCTGGGGATCTATCCAACTTCATCTGACTAGGCTCTATGCTCGGGAGTTGTGTTGGTGCATTCTTGAGTTCGGGCGAAAGCTTAGGAGTAGGGGATAACTTGTTTGTTTCCTGCTGTTTTCCTAATGATGCCGTCTCTAATTTGGGCTCTTCTTTGATTTGTGTTTGTTTGACTTGGTTAGGCAGGCTCTCTTTTATGACTTTAAGGTCGTTCTCTAGTTGTATGCCAGAGCTATTTCTGCGATAGGGCTTGGCTGGTGGAACCACAGAGTGTGCGTCTTTTCCATCGACCTGGACAGAGTCACTAGAACCAGAGTCTTGAAGCAGTAGAACTTGTTTGGGTCTATTTTCACTGCTTGTCTGCCCACTCGGATAGGAGGTCTTTGGAACAGTGTACAGCTTAGCAGTATTCTGTGGGTTGAAGCTGGAAGGTGTAGATGACTGGATAAGAGGACCTGGGGAATTGGCCGATGCTAGGTTCTCCATACTGGGCATAGATGAAAGCCTCACAGGCTTTGCAGGGGGCATCTTCGGAGTCTTGTGAGGCAACATCTGCTGCCTGTCTGTAGGGGGATGTGGTGGGGCAAATCTTGGGAACTCTTTCATATCAGGGACATGTGCTGGCAAGGAAATGGGCATAGTTGAGGTAGAGGTGCTGGAGGCTGTAGAAGGGGGCTTCGGAGGAGCTATCGGTGGAGGTTTGAGGAAGCTGAGGACCTCTTCCTCAGAGGGAGGTTTAGGAGGAGGCATGGAGGGAGGCTTAGGTGCTTGCAGGCCTGCAATATTCAGGGGGGCCGGGTAATCTGGTGGGGGAGGGCTGAATTTAGAGGGTGGAGGTGGGGGTGCAGTGGAAGGGGGAGGAGGAATCAGCATTTCCCCCTCAATGAAGTCAGGCACAGATAAAGCTGATCCGTTGGAAAACCGATCTCCATTTACTTTAAAAACAATAAGGAGAGAGAGATAAATTAGGGTGGGGTAAAAATAGAGGGTAGGGGGTAATCTTGATTGATTAAGATTTTCTTTTTCTTTTTTTATACATATGCTGTTCCATGCTTTTCTATCAAACTTATTCCTAACTCTTGGAAATGTATTTTCCCTTTAAACTCTTTAAATAGGGTTATCAGGTAGGGCTGCCTGGCTGCATTCTAAACTAACATTGAGCAATCCCTAGAAAACATTCACCTCACCTATTTTTTCACCTCTTTATGGAAACATTCATTGTGGTTATGCAAACTCTGATCAACCATTTGATTGTGACTGAGACTAGCACACAAGCATGGGTTCTCAGAAGTGTAATTGAACTATGTATAGGCTTTGCATTGGCAAAAACTACACAGAAGGGGATCTTCCTCACCTTCACCAATGGCCTTTGGTCCAGGGAAGGGGGGCATAACAGGAACTTTAGGTGTTGGGACATTAAAACCCTGAACAATATCCGATGAGGACTGTGGGAGAGAAGGACGTAAAGTTTAAAACACAATAAATCCATTAACATTTGACCCTGGTGTCAGCTAAAAGTCTGAGAAACTTGTGTGGGAACTCAAAACTTTTTTTTAACTCCTGAGAAGTGTTGGTATTACTTTCTAATGGAGATTATAGTGAACTAACCTGTTCTCAGAAATATTTACTGCACCCATGACAGGGCTTGTCAAAGGTTAGTGCATTTTGTTGTGTGATGATACTACTTTTGTCTATGTGGTTAGCATAAAATATAAACTATGCGTTCCAGAATCTCCACATCTTTGGTGTCCAAAGCCAAGTATTATAAATCAAGCATTATCGGAACTTGTGGCTACATTCTAAAACATCATACTTCATCCATAGCATAAGCATGGTGCATAGGGCGCTGTCAACACACCTTACACTTTGTCAGAAACATGACTGGCTAGGAAAAAAGGATCATGTCGTCACTGCAATCATTACAGTCCAACACCGCTGTAAATAAGCACAGACTGTGTTGACACAATACCAACCCGGCTGATCAAACACCTTGGCCATATGACCTTCCAAATTGAACCTTCTTTGCAAAAAAGTAGGCAAAGGGGTAGAATTATGCCTGTGTTACACTGTAATCTAAAATCAAAACACATTGAAAGAAAAGTAAGATAAGGTAGTTCAATAACCTTTCTCGTTTGCATAAAACAAAGAAGATATTGCACTTTATGTCCTACATTTTAAAGTCAATAAAAACTGTCGGTGTATAACCCCAGATACTAGCAGAAATGAAGTTACTGTGCACTAAAGGAAAAAAGCCATGGAAATAAAGCTAAATTCTTATGTTATGAGTTGACTTTGTCTAATCACATGGGCAGAGCAGACAGCTCTTTGCAAAGGCATGTTCGTTTCCATCGAGGTGTGGCATAATTTGTTGATCCAGTTGAATTTATTCAGTTTCATTACTTTTACCTTGACTCACTGTTCATCCCTGGCGAAAGTCAAGGTTGACAAACCCATGAGCTGCTGGGTGTGCCTCATCCACAACATGCCACAGAGGCAGTCAGAAAACACTCCCCAATCCTGAGGTGTGTCAGCCAAGTGAAGACTGAGACTATTTTAAATGAATACCTATGACATGAAGAAAGCCCAATGGCTATCCCATGTGATGTTTTCTTTTTAATTACAGAATGTTGCAAAGCATGACTGTAAGAATTAAAAGGCCACTCACTGCCTTACATGTTTCTGTTATCCCTATCTGAAAATAAAAGATTATCCTTAACCAACTCACTCCGCAGTGTAATATGTATTAAATCATACGTGTGTTACTGTAATAACTGAAATCTGCATGATCACTGTAGAAGCATCAGTCGCTTACGTACTGCCAGTTGGACAGCACAATTATATCCTTTGAAGTTTGACATGTACTTGCTTTACATATATATCAAGTTGTTGTAACCCTTGATACTCTGGAATAAGTCTATTCTAATGTTCATTTGAACCTGCTGTTGGTGCCCAGGATGTACACCAAGCAGAGTTGCGGTGACTTACAGAGAAGTGCTTGACTGTGGGTCTGGATCGAACTTTGGCAGTGCCTGATTCCGGAATGTTGGCCGAATTAAGCACCAGCTCTACATTGTCTGAAAGGAATAACAGCAATTTTGAAAATGGATTCAGAAAATTAGTCACCACCTAAATACACTTGACCAAATGTGACTATTTCAAAGTACCCCATTAAATAACAATCAGTCTAATTAAGAGTACAAAAATATTAATGCAACGAGTTGTTGAGTGAGTGAATGAGTGGGAACATGTTAAAGTTAATAAATACTGGGAAGCCAGACAGCAGAATGTATATTACCATTTTTGTCAAGTACATGCCTTATGGCATTACTAAAGAGTATTACTACGCTATAATCATTGGACAATGTGAATATTGATAGTCACCCCATCTCATAACCCTGATATGTTTAGTTTGATTATAATTTTTTTTTACCTTTTACTAAAATAAGTAAATCATGCAAGATGTAAAGCAATGTTAGGTGAGGTCAATGGCATAGTTTATTGGGCTGTCCTCAGTGTTTGCAGTTCAAATTCAAACCCTTCTAGAAATAGCCTCAAGGCTGTCATAGCTATGGCACTAAAACACAGACAGCCTTCTTGATGCCTACATGTCTTGAGTCTAGTCCTAAAACACTAGCTGCTCACAGGTCAGATATAAAACTTTACAGAAGCATACATTATCATACTGTCCTAACAAATAGAGGTACAATAGTATGGGATGCGTGGCAGTCATGTATGCACTCTGATGTAAGGCTAAATATGTCTTCTGATAAATAACTAATTATAAAGATATATTTTTTAAATCGAAACAAATAGACATTTGTATATCACATCACACATCGGCAATTCAATGTGCTTTACACAAGGCAAGCAGAAATATACAATAAAAAAAGATAAATAACATTGATAAGAAGAATCAATCTGAATTTAAAAGTGGTCAGGCTTGGAGTGAATCTCAGATCTTCTGGAAGTTCCAGCTATTTGTTGCATATTGTAGCTAAGCGTTGCTTCACCTTTTTTAGGATGTTATTTGTGTGTTGTGTACATATGAGTAATGTTATTGTGCTCAGTGGCATGGTTCAAGAACAGCCAGATTTGTATTTATCAATTAAACTCATATGCTTACATGAGCTTATACTGCTGCCACTCTATCACAGTCAAAGTAACTAATTTTCATATTAAGATTTGTCTGATTTGAATATACACATGTCCAATCATTCAATTTCACACTTAATAGCGTTTACTCTACTTTTCAGATCAAATTCTATCGTGTACATTTTCACAAGATGTCAGATACTATAGGTAGCTGGTTAATTTTTTTAACTAAAACTTAAAAAAAATAATGTATTGATACACAGTAGAGTACTGTCAAGATCAGGAAACTATAATACACTTATTGTACTTAACTAAAACATATTGCAGGTAAGGTCGTCACATTCTTACAACCAAACCTCTGAAGAAGTTGCTTGCTTATTATGATTTGTTTATAAGTTCTAGGCCTGTGATTAGTCCTCGTTTAAAACTAATGAAGATCTGCTTTTGCTTGTGCAAAGGTCACGATAAGACCATGCCATTTTAAAATACTGATAATTAGAAAAATAAATCCCTTACATTACACTGTAATGTATTTTGTTATTTTAAAGTATTCACTCACCCATTTCCTTGATTTTAACATTGGTGTCAAAGAGAGAATGGTTCTTTCGACCCAGAAAATTTAGAGTTCCTTTTTTCATGATTGAGTCCTAAATATCTTGATATTCGATAACTAGTTAGCACATTTTCTTATTTTGCGAACTCCCAAGGTTAGATAAAAGAAGCTTCGTTTTTTTTTTTGCGACAGGTGCACTGTAGGTTTCGTCTTGTTCCCTGATTTGGTGAAAACTTCGAAGGGCAATGAAAGTGGAACGGAAAATGGAACCCGTCTCCGCCTACTCTCTATTCCCTGTTCCTCCCATTTTCCCCCAGACAGGTGAGTCCAACTCATACAGATGTGGCTGCTAAGCGTGCGCACAATTTACCTGGCAGCAGCAACCTTTTTACTTCTGCCATGCTTAACACCATATTTCCCATTTAAGAATATTCTGTATGCTATCAAACAGCATAAAGTGCTTAAGTGAAATGTACATGAATAAACTTAATGCGAGAATAATGATCAACATTAAGCACATTTAAATTGTTATAGTTCACCTGCTCAATGTTAAAGTTTATTGAGCGGGTACTGTAATATCAGAGGCCCCTCCCATCTCCGGCTCTCAAAACAATATTTGAAATAGCCCATTTCCTCCATGATGACAGAATTTCCTTGTGAGTACTGCTAATTACTAAGAAATGTCAATGGATGTATTGTAGCAAATGAAATACTATTATTTTCACTTATTATTATTAAGATTGATTGGCCACCAAAACCATCTATCAGTTTCTATCTGCCTAATTATCACAGTGATCCTAATTTGTTTTTATTTTTTGGATATTTACAATGTGCAATCTGAGATTTAATGCAATTAAGAGCTATGACCAAAGAGGATCAAGGCCCTTTCAATCAGCTAACCAGCAATATCCGTGCAACTACCAGCAGCGCTGGGATCACCGATGTGTTATGCTATTCCCTGATTGTTTTGCTCTGATCAGCTTTTAAGTTGGAGTTGAGTTAGCCAAATTGATCTGTTACTTAACCACTTCTTAGTCAAGCAAACCACCTTTCATTGCCATCATTGCGGTATCTCTCTACAAAAGAAAAATAATCCCATGTAGGCTACGTGAGCCAGAAAGGCATGTGGATAGGCCTACTAAAGAATAGTTATATTAATTATTATAAGGTAACTAATTCATTATAGGCCTATATATAAAACATTTCATAATTGGACCAGATCTTAGGAGCATCCGGGTAAGGATAATGTCGACTGTTTCATGACTCTTCTGTACCTGTGAATGAATGGTTGGTTGTCTTGGAGACATAAACCGGACTGGTCTATCCTGTTTCGCTGTCAGCAGCAGGAAGTCACCATGTTGACTAATAGGGACAGTCATTTATAGAATGTGCTGGCAGGTACTTCTTAGGCAGACACTGCATAAACACAAACCTATCCATTCTAGCCAATAAATTAAATGAACGATAAACAAAAGGCATTTATCTCATTTAAAATATTAGCCTATGTATTTAAAAAATTTCTGAGTATGTGTGTCTAAAATTTATCAGCTGAAGGCAGCTATTAGGAAATTTGGCAAAGGGTGAATGTGAACATAATTTTATTATGACTGCTGAAAAAGCACACATGAAATCACATAGCTGATCTTATGGAAATACTTCGACCATTTACTCAAGGCACAAAGAAAACCTGTCTAATCCCCAGCAGATAAATAAGCAAACAAATTAATTTAAAGTGTTGTATTACATAATAATCATAATCTGGATGCTCTATATCATGCGCCCACAACTGCATTATGATGTCATAGATCCCATTCATGTGGCTTCTTGGGTACTTCCATGTAAGTTGCGTTAAATCCTCACTATCCAGCTCAGACTCGCGGGAGGAAGCAGACTCTAGTTCCCGCAATTAAGGGAAAGTTGAGGCTAGACTCCTACAGTTGTCTCTGCTCAGATCAGTCACCCTGCAGTCCTTTGCCATGGAGCTGGCACCACATACAGCATCGAGAAAGTCTCAGGTAAGACAACTCACTGTAGTGAAACTAAGGTAAGCTGTGAGTTCAGTTATGCACTCAAGGAAGATTTGTTGACGACAACATGACACAGAGGTTTCTTTTGCACAATTATACCAAATATTCATTTAAACTCAATACTCTTATTAAAATTTTGAAACAACACATTCACTTTCACACAGGCACGCACCTATACATTATTTTACCTCGCAAGACATTTAATTTTATTTCTTGGTATTATATTATTTACTGACATGATCACAATGATTCTAAAATGATGCCAACTCTAAATAGACAACGGGGTGTTTTTGATAACCAAAGGTAATCATCATCTTTAAGGCTGCCACGAAATAAGTTTAGAATTGGTTTCCTCCAGGTGCAGATGAACCCACTGAAGACCCTTGTTCCAGTCAATGCTAGTAGGAGGAAGGTGGTGGACAAGCACATAGACCTGCTGGTTTTCTCCTGGAAGCAGCGACAGCGTCAGAGGGTAATCTTGCCCGCTATTGATCACTCTGTTCATCCCACTGAACAAACATCCAGTGACACCTCCACTTCTGGGCCTCAGACTCGACTGACTGGTGCCTTAAACTCTTTGACTCCTTTCTATTCTGTGGTGAAGCCCACATGCGGCTTCCGCTTTTCCTGGGAAACAAACCATAGATACCACAACATTGGCATCCTTGCCAGCAACCCAGTCAAGTGGCAGACTAACATGCTCTCCATATTAAAAAACAGATCAGGCTGACTTCCTGTAATGGCACCTTAAGTTTTTATTGATTCATTGTTAACTAATTATCATAATATTTATTTAAATATTGTGTGGTAGCATGATGCATATTTTTTCTCCAATAATTCCAAAACTATTTACTGTGGAGTTTAATTGAAAAGTAAGAAAATAAGTGGCTTCAAGTTATTTTGAATGCTTCTTGAACTTTATAAGTTCTTGTCACATGTGTTGCTGATCTACTGAACATATCCCTTTACCCTTTTGTCAGTTGATGCAGCCCATCTGTGTTTAGTTGGCCCACAAGAGCAGATTATCTCTATTACTACTTAATTCTCAGTATTAGGTAGATTAGAACAGTTAATGGTGAAGAGATGGGATAGTAAGTGGTGGCCTAGTGGGATGAACTGCTACCTGGAGAACAAAAGGTCAAGAGTTCAAGCCCACCTACGAACACCACCCCTAGTGTGCCCTTTAGCATTGCTGCCCCTGTAATCTCATTGTAGATCACTTTGGATGAACGTGTCTGCTAATTGGCCGTACTATAATGAAAGGGGAACAGTTGATATAAAAGACAACAAGAGACAATCACTCATGGTACAACATTTATGAAACAGTGCCCATCTGGACTTCTCACCTTTTATGAATTCAAGAAATTCTTTGAACTGAAAAACTTTTCTGAATCCTCTAAGACCTACATTGAGATCGTGTATGACATGAATGACATGAAATTAACACACATCTTACACGTTTATATGTTATATTTACTGTATGTATTGTAAGGCACATTGTGGATCATATTACTACCGTTAGAGATACATGGACATGTTGTATAAATTAATTCAGTCAGAGATCAATCTGGAAGAACGTATTAAAGTGCAATCAGAATCTATCAGCATAAATTGGATTGGACAACTTGGTATTAGATACAGTATTCTGTCCCCAGTGTGTTTCATGTACTAATATCAACAAAATGTATGCTGGGACACCATGTATAACAACAGAATAATAATAGAAGCTGCGATGGTATTTTAAAGTGTATGATGTAAATGGGAGTGTGAGCAATTCCTCATTATCAAGGTAAGACCGTCTGTCTATATATGCTTTTAAGATTTGAAACTTTAAGTTGTGTAACAGCTAATCAGAGGAACATACTTTTTTGGATCTATAGCCTATTGGCTTCTGTAGATTACTTTTATATTGTTTTGAAAAATTATAGGAAGGAAATCATTTTTTAAGCTAAAGCTTAATATTGTGGACTGTCTTGATGCTTGGATGGATGACAAGGCTGACATCTACTGGTTAGAAGAAATACCACAAGTAAAACATGGCCTTTGACATAGTTACGCATTCATTTCTGAATTACTTTTTCTTTTGTACTTCTCACTTTAGTCCATCCGGGCAATGAATGGTGTGACTCACCATGATATATATGTCAGCTGAGTACTTTACCGTCATGGTGTTTGACAAAATTGACATAAATAGAGATGGTATGGTTATTCATACTAACACAATTAAATTGTTAATAGGTAGGGGAGCTATCATTGGAAGGGTTCATGCAAGGTATTCAGAATGATGAAATGCTGCTTATAACACTGACAGGGAGTTTGGTCTCTGGACACATTGTTTAAAGAATCCAAGGGGAAATCAAATGTGACAGCTAAATGTCTCGCCCTACATATTTAATTGTTGGCTGAGATTCTGACCCTGAAAAATAAAGAGATTGCAGCACAGGATCACTTCAGTGACACTGGGCCGAGATATGTCAAGTGATTAGGTTAGCCTACATCTTATTTTGCACTGTTAGTTTGACACACAACATGAATGGATATTTCTGACATTGCAAGGTTCTAAACAATATAATGTATCGAAAGAGTGCAGCATTACATATGTCCAGTTTAAGTGTTCTGAATTGTTAGATTTTACTTGATATTACATTGTTTGTCACTAAGACAAAGTTTTGAAACCCTTCAAACCATACCCTAGTGGAAACAAAATTAGATTTAGTATTTACTGATATACTGTAAAACATACAAATTAGCTTAACTTTTCTTTTTTATGTTTGTATATTGTAAAGCTTTACATCCCATAACTTTAAAGAAATGTTTATAGATTTTGTAGATTTAGATTTTTAACACTGACAGGGTCATAATTGATTACTGGACTAGCCCTGTTGAATTGCTGGTAACAGCGGTGCTGGTGAGTCTAGAAAGTCAGTGAGGAAAGCCAATGGTATTTTTTATTATTGTTATGTATTTAAAATAAAACATACATTTTAAAATGTATATTTTATTAGTCTTTTACTATATACGTTTTTATAAACACATGCACAAAAGTGCACACACACATATACTAACAGATACAAACAGTAAAGCAAGGTGGGGGCCGAAACTTGGACAGCATATGGAAATTGATGAGCGCGACGATGGCCTCTCTGGCTCGCACGCGCATTAAGGAAAACATGGTGCAAAGGTGTGCCTAACTGAGAGTACTTGACGTCACATCAATACCTGAGTTTCGGTAAAGAAAGCTGAGGCCCAAGTAGCATTTGGAGAGTGCGGAAGGACCTCTGTAAAAAATCGTTAAGCGGGCAACACGAAAGATGTTGACGGATGATATCAAATAAGTTTGTTGACAACGACATTAATCACTTTCCTGTGGATTTAGGAAGAGCCCTTCTCACCTCACAGTCTAGCTTTGACAATCGAACTTCCAACTTCCTGGTCAGCTAACACAGGTAACACTCTTGCTTTTCTCAACACAGAACTGTCGTTTTAGACAAAGTTATTGACTAAATATAAAACAGTAAACTAACCAGGATTAATTTTGATTCGAGAATTAGATTATTGAAAGTGTGAAACATACATGGCCTAACCTATTATTAGAAGCCAAACTCGATGTGCACAGCGCGTATGCTGCCTGATTAAATTGCACGATACCCATATGATATGTTTGCATTTGTCATGTCCGTCAGAATTGAGGTTTCAGAAGGCTTTCAACTGTTCTGCAGCACCCATACACAAAATTGCTAATCAAACAAAGGATACAAGCTTTTGAGTAATTTGGAAATTCACTTTTTTTGTCACTTGTAATGCAGACAACTCCTTTATAATCTTTTTTTTTTTTTTTTACAATATATTTTGTTGTTTTAGGAGAGGTGTTGATAAATACCATTGCACTCCAGTTTTACATTTTAAATACTTGCTTTGCCCAGCTTGTCAGAATGTCAGTCACACCACGCCGTGTTCGACTCAAACCCTGGCTGGTGGCCCAGGTTGACAGTGGGCTCTACCCAGACCTGGTGTGGATCGACCGGGAAGCCAAGCGCTTCAGGATCCCATGGAAACATGCTACACGGCACACACCTCAGCATGAGGAAGAGAACACCATCTTTAAGGTGAACATTTGAACATAAAACAAAAATAAACTAGAGGAGTGTGTGTGTTTGTAAGTCTTTGACATCATCGCCAGCATTACGTAGATTCTATAAGATGTTCATGTTGCTTTATCACGCCTGCAGGCTTGGGCAGTGGAAACAGGAAAGTTCCAGGAGGGCGTTGATGACCCAGACCCCGCCAAGTGGAAAGCGCAGCTACGCTGTGCCCTTAACAAGAGCCGGGAGTTCAACCTCATCTACGACGGCACAAAAGAAGTTCCCATGAACCCACTGAAGATATATGATGTCTGTGATCTCCCACCACATAGCAGTAATCCAGGTAATCTTTTATTAATTAAAACTACAGGTAACCATAGCATTATATTGAGAATACCCTTTAAGAACAATCAGTTTTTTTAATTATTTTTTTTATGTTTGGGACATTTTATGCAACCACGTTTTCTTTATATCGCTCACGCTGAAGGGTCTGCAGAACCTGGTTCCTGGACACCGCACGAGGACGAGGGAGGAGAGGATGATGATGTGCCAGACACGCCAGAGTCTCTGCCTCCATATCCATCAAATGGTCAGTGTTTGTCTTTTTTACCACACTTCTGTCATTGCCATTTTCGACCTATTGCTATAGTGCATGTCAACACAATTGAAATGCCTAATCCTAGTCTAGTTTTTTGATTTTGTTGGTTTCACTCTGTGACCAACCAGGTGCCAGTCCTTTGCCTCTCAACCTTCTGTGGTCACCTTCGGGCTCAGAGGCATCCATGCAGCCTTCCAGCTGTCCCCCTTCCGTTGAAGTGTGGCCCAAAGAGGAGCCTGTGGAAGTGTGGCCTAAAGAGGAGCCCACTGATGTCGAAATGCAGCCCTCACCCCTGGAGTTGACCCCTACTCCACTACAGCCTATGATGCAGCCTCCATCCATGCCAGAGGCCATGTTTGCCTCCCCGGAGATGTGGATCAGCTCCCTTCCAAGTTAGTATACTGTCATGCCCTTACTCAGACATAATCCTGCAATAGTTACGTGGATTGCATAGGAGTTTTCTCCTGTGTGTCTTCCTTCTCTGTCAGTGACTGACTTGGAGGTGCAGTTCCTGTATCGAGGCAAAGAGGTGTGCCCTACCATGACCGTCAGTAACCCCCAGGGCTGCAGGCTGTTCTACGGGGACCTGGGCCCCATGGTCAACCAGGAGGAACTTTTTGGACCGGTGAGCCTGGAGCAGCTGCGCTTCCCGACCACCGAGCACATCACCAACGAGAAGCAGCGGGTCTTCACCAACCGGCTGCTGGACGTCATGGACCGAGGCCTCATCCTGGAGATCAGCGGCCACGACATCTACGCCGTGCGCCTCTGCCAGTGCAAGGTGTACTGGTCAGGCCCCTGCGCTCCCAACCCCAACGCCCCAAACCTCATCGAGCGCCAGAGGAAGATCAAGCTGTTTTGCCTGGAGTCCTTCCTCAGTGGTAATGGTTGTCTTATAAATAATTTGACCATTTTGTCACTGCCAGAGGGTTTGATTTGACGATAGCTGTGTCAGAGTTCAAAGGTCTACACTGTGTCATCTCTAATTGTGCTGCAGTGACCTGCACTCATGTAAAAATCATGTAGGTTTGTTTGTTGGTTTGCATCTAGAATACATAAGAAGGTTCTGTCTGTTTTTGCTGTCCAGGTGTGATCGCCCATCAGCGGGGTCAGGCGTCCACCCCTCCTATTTTTGACATCAACCTGTGCTTTGGGGAGGAGTGGCCCGACGGCAGGCCGAAAGAGAGAAAGCTCATCATGGTGCAGGTAAACCATCCAGAAATTCGTAACCTTTTAGGACCTTTAATTGAAAAGGAATTGTCCTTTCACAATGCGTAGCTTTGTAGCATCAATAGAGCATTGTTTGTGTGCTGAGAACTCTCCTCCTTGCAGATCATCCCTGTAGTGGCCCGGATGATCAACGAGATGTTCTCTGGAGACTGCACCCGCTCCTTTGACAGCGGCAGTGTTCGCCTGCAGATCTCCATCCCAGACATTAAGGACAACATAGTGACCCACCTGAAGCAGCTTTACTGCCTGCTACAGAACCACCAGGGCCAGGAAGGCTGGACTCCAGGACTGCCTCCTGGGGCGGGAATAAACTTGGTTCAGGCACTGCAGGGCCAGTGAGACTGTTCGGTCCGGCTCCACCAGACCAGGTGGGAAAGCACATCAGCACTAAGGACACTAACCTCTCACTGGGAACCCTCTTGTCAGAGCGAGCTGTAGTCAGTAAGTACTTTATCTTTGTAGGAAAGAAATTATACCGTAAAGTCTTGAAGATTAAGTAAAGAAGTAGCCACTTGGAACTGTGGATGAGAGGGCTCAAATGTTGAAGCAGTGTCACATAGTAATATGGGTCAAAGTCCTGCATGCGGCAAGGAAAAGTTAATGAGTTACAAGCAATACCATGTGCCTCCGCTGACGAAGGAACACAACCAGACACTACAACTGTGGTCATTTTCCATGTGCTTGTTGTATATAAGAGCAAATCATGATAAATTTTTTTCTCATGTAATCTGTATAGCACAAAAGAAAATAAAGGCATTAAACATTCTCTTTTGAAGAAAATATTGTAGCAGATTCTGATTGCTCATTGCAACCAGATGTTAACCCTCCATTTAGATCCCCATCTAGATTCCTTCATCAATCAAACCATAACCATAAATTAGGTTATTAGAAGTCTCCAAGCAGAACACTTTTTTGTCTTTCTTTTTCTGTTTACTAAATGTGTTTTTCTTGTTTTAAGTTTCCATTTTCTTTTCTCTAAGGATATTTTGAAAGCATTTATTTTGTGGCAGCACCTGACAGTTCAATGTTTGTTTCATTTAACTGTCGTTAACTATTGTACAATTTGTCTTCACTTTTGGGACTTAATTGGCTTTTATGGCTAGATTGTATCTCAACAACTATTCGGCGATGGGGTTTCATTTTGTCAAATAAAAATATGCAAAACAACGATAGAATATCATTGCTTTTATTTAAATTAATAAATTAATATTTTAACACATTTGAACCATTACTGTAGCAATCAGAAACACAGACTGGCATGGCCATGTCTTCTGGGGCAGGAATACAGTTGTCTGGACATGTTTCTATGGTGTGGTGCTTTTTCATCGTGACCAGCCGGTTATCTTCGAGAAGGCTAACCTTAAGGCAGAGCTCTGCCTCTGGTTGCTGGTGGAGTTCCAGCAATGTCCTCAGCTGAGAGCAGTAGTTCTTTTCTTCCTCATAGCGCTGTTTCCACATGGCTGACTCAATGTGGGTAGTCTTTAGCGCCACCTAATGGTTGGATGAAAAGCATCACCTTGAAATACGTATTGTGATGATGGTTGATGACTTTACTGTCTATTTATGGAAGGCATGGCATGTTTTTCCACTTGAATTGAAATGTTATGAATATGGTGAAACAAATGAAAACAAAACAAATTTCTATCCATCTTATCCGTTTGTGGTGTTTTGAAATTGTAAGAAATTGTTCCTGTGAGGCCTTCACCTCTAATTTAGCAACTTTTTCCTCAGCGTGTGTCTTTAGGTTCATGATCCTTTGGAGACTGATGATAGCCTTTTCCTCACCCTCCTGCCTTTGCTGTTCTGCCTGCAACACAAGCCTCTTGGCTTCATCCCTGGAAAGCTTCTGGAAGAGAGAGCATATCTTACATATGTAAGATACTGATGACAGCCATTGTTATTGTGGCCCAATTGAAAGATCATAGCTTGTCACATACTTGGCTGCTGGTCTTTAGCTGTGTCTCTAGAGAGCCAATCCTTGTCTTCATCTGATCTACCTTACTGCAGTTCTTAGTTTACAAACAGAGATGAAAATGTATGTTAGCATTAAGAAGAAAGCTTCTCCAACATGAATCAAAGATTTGATACGAAACAACTTAACATAGCATTCTACAAGGCACATTGTGTGCATGCATTTCCCTACTATGAGTCCATAAGCCCATGAAGTAGTAGATGTCTAAGGGGACAAAAGTCCTACCTTCCACACATTGTCATGAGAGAGCAGCAGGGTAGCTGCAGTGTTCTTGAGCAGAGCCAACTTCTGTTTTACTGTTTGCTCTCTCCACAGAGCCTCCTGTGTACGGGGAGAGAGATGTGCTATAATATGTACTGTTTGTAATAATTTGTTAAATACTGTTGTCATTGTCACTCAGGTAAATCCAATTTGTTCAACCCTTTACACACCCTTAGGTAGTCGGCCAGCTGAAGAACATCCTATCAGGAGAGAAATAGAAATAATGGAGATAAAGACGTTCATTATTGTTCGTACACTACACCCAACTACAGGGAGAGTTTTAACGTTTAGGACCTTAAGTTATACTCACTGCCTCCTTTACAGTGACATATCCACTTCTGAAATTAAAAGAAAGGGGATTCATGGGATTCAGTGGTAAAGATGTTGTAATGAATCATTTGAAGTGAATATTTTCCCCTACCCTGTTTGGGATGAGGCATTCACGTGATTAAGATGTCTGTTTGTTTTTCCAACCTGGCGCTGCTGAACTGAGCAGGAGACAAGAGAGGCAGCTATTTAATTGAACCTCACGGTTTAGAGATCTCCAGGTCTAGATATAATTTTGTACACACAATCACGGATGTTCATTTACCAGACTTTGTTGGTCAACGCTAAATTCGGCACCCACTGAATGCAGGATCTTACCTTCATTTCTAAGACCAGTTTGACATCTCAGTGTAACATTGGACATGGGTAGAACACTCCCTGTGATTCCAGAGGGGAGATTCTGCTGCTCCGATGTGGTTAGCTCACATGCTCCATGCATTGTTGGTGAACTAACCAATGTTGTCTTGTGAAACAGTTTGTACAATTAGTTGTTTTAGACAATTTTTTTAAGTAATGTTTTTACACTTTAATGCATGTCACTTCTAATTTGTTACGTATTACACCTGCCGTGGTTCTACTGTGTGTCTCTTAGCAATCTGAATATAAAAATGTCTGTTGTTAAAATGTACCTTTCTAGGTTTATTGACATTGGGCCAGTTGATCCCTAACTCGTCGGCTGATATAAAAGAATGTCTATTCAGTAAGCCTCCTTTGTGCCTGTTTGTTCTCATTTTGACTTTGTTTTCTTGGTTGGATGGGTCGTCCCCCAGTGGAGCCTCCAGGACAATATGCCTCCGTCTCTGGAATTCCACCTGTCTCTTCCTCTGCATATCAGTCTTCCACTCTGCCTCCAGCTTGTGTCCATGGCTGCGACATGTTGTGATGTTGTTACGGTCTCTCAAGAACTCATGCTTTGTGGCCCTTTGCTCTAGCTTTTGGTCATAGCTCTCTGTCCCGGAGAGTTTTCTTTTGGGTCCTCTGTTGTCCTCCATTTTGACAGTTAAAATGTAGAAATTATCTAATGTACTATAGCTCCTCTGAAAGAGCATGAAAAACTGGTTATCACAAAACAGGATGCTGTGAGGTTATCTTTGAAGAGAAAAATATATATTTACAATTACATTTTTTCTACCAAAGAAAATAGGATTTGCCTATATAAATGCTTCCTGTCGCCATGTGTGTGTAAAACTGGGGGGTATTCAGTGAATGGTCTTAATGCATAAAGTCTTTTCTATCGAGCAGTAAATTGTAATGTAACAAATAGCACTGAAGTTAAGTTAATTTGAGTTTCATACTTCACCAACGTCCGCGATGTTTGTGGCACACGCACAAGATTTTGTCTATCCACCTTTATCTTGAATAAATTCACTGCAACTTTGCTTGCACCAACAGCAGGAAATGAGAAACCACACTGCTCACATTTTTGTTCCGCTATCATGACCCAACACAACATCCTCAGTCTGTCGTCACAAAAGGTTAAACCACCAGCTACCAAGGAACTCAAATATAACTTCAGACTAAAGTGCACTTACATTAAGGGTCAGCAGTAGGTGAGGACAATGTGCCCAGTGAAGTGCACTGAAATATGTCTTGTGAGGGAACTCCCAGAGAAATTGTTCGGCATGTGACATCAAATCTCATTTATTGCTCTTGGTTTGACCTACCTTATCCATCATAGCTACTTCCTCTCATTGCTCTCCCTCTCCTTATAAGAGACCTTTGCACAAAGGGGATGCTCCTGGAAACACCAGGCAGGTCAACAATGTTTGCCCCACCCCAGAGTGAAAAGGTATATATCTAGACCTTTTCTACACTAATTGTACAGTTACGCCCAGCAAGTCACACTCTACGTCATGCATAAATGTTCCACTGACACTGAACTTTGCTCATCTTTTATGAGGAACTAAAACTCCAGAGCAGTGTTTGATCCCACACTGAAACCTGTCCCGAAACATGCGTTCTGTTAGATCTGGAGGATTTGAGACTTAACATCTGAGACACATTTTATTAACAGACTTCTCAGGTAAGTGGCCTTTGACAATTATTATACAATATGATTTGGTAATACTTTAGATATCTGATTGAAATGTCTGGCAGTGTCACAGATTAAACTGAACTGAACTGAACTTCTTATTGTCAAACCACATGAAAAGATCCTTTAAGTCTTAGCTAACAACTGTATTTTGGTTTCCTAAAATGACAATGGTTCCAATTGAAGATATTGAGAATCAATTGCAACAAGGTTCATTTATAATTCCGTATCATTATTCAGGTTGATGCATATGTGCTGTTTACAGATCAGGTATACCCCCCCCCCCCCCCGCAATTTTTCAGCAACGGTAGCCAAAAGCTACAGTATAGATAAAATGTATTATATAATCTCACAAGAGTATTTTCTATTATTGTATTTCACACAGCACTGCTGTTACATACTGTTCCGACAGGTAACCTATATCTTGTCAATGCCAAGCCTTTAAAATAATCTAATAGCACCATAAAGATAAACTTGGCTAACAGACCCCTCTTTATGCTGTGTTGCTAGGTGGACATCCATAATATTGATCACAACAAACAAGATGTTAGTCTAGGACTGCTAATGTGGGCTTTACAAATACAATGTACAGCAGCCTAGCCTTAAAACAGGCTTTATCCCAGCACTGCACTGCAGTTGTTCTTGTGTGTTGCTGTATACTGTCTTTTACCGTTCATATAGGGCATTATGTAGGTATACAGGAACCTACATGAGGGTGACTGTCCATTTTTATCAGACAGCTGACTATTACATAACACATGTTTATCAGGGCTTCTGAGGCATAGCCAACAGAGGTTTGTGCTGCTGATGCTTTAACTCATCAACTCAATTGATGTTACTTATTCACTCACAACAGAATTACACATTACATGAGACTCTGATGTTCAACCCCTACTGACTTATCACACATTACTCGAGCAAGAATTTGTATTCATTGTTTTGCAATGATGGTAGATATTTAAGCCTTTAGCCAAGGTCATGATGGAATGTCTTTGTGTGTGATTACTTTATCGTTGGTTTGACAGGAGTGCCTACTAGGTATTTTTAAAATGTTCCGAAGTAACAGTCCATATGGCTATGATACCAGCAGCTATGCAGGGTCAATCCAGTCCAAGTATGTACTTTCTTGCTGTACCCTTTCAATGTTTCATCTTAATAGAAGCCACACTGTATTTTTATTATCATCATCATAACAAGGGAGTTATAACCATTCTATTTCACATGGTTGTCAGTGTCTATTCCATAGATGAGCTGTCATCTCAGGCATCTGGTTTATCCCGACCCAGTGCTAAATCCATTTACAGTAAGTTACATTTTCACAGACTCCAAAATAAATAAAGTTATTTTGTGTTTAAACTCTTATAAGTTGTATTAAAACCATACAATTTGAGTCTCTTCACATGTATTTATTGTTTTCAACAGTGCAAAGAAAGGAGTATGCTGAATCTATTAACTCCATAATGGACAAATTCCAATACAGAGTGGAGGTACTGTTTTGACAATTCTTATTTGGAGGCGTGGCTAATGTTCACATGGCTTTCTGTATCTTGTGTTTGTGATCAAAATATTGTACCCAGTAAATCCTTCTATGAATGAGCAGTCCACACACTGCTTGATATCATCCTAACCCTTTATTTAACCCTTCATTCCCCGTCCTTTCTCCAGCACTTGTTCACCTGTGAGCTGGATGGGCGGGAGGTGCGCGATGTGAAGGACAGCGTGGAGCGGTTGAAGTTGTTGGACGGGTTGGGCCGTGTGTGGGGCCAGGATATGATGATAGAGGTGCGAGAAGGCAACCTGCTGCTGACTGACATTGAGACCAAGGTAGGTACAATGATTCATGAAAATGTTCCTCTCATATTCTTGACATGTACTATCTTTGAGACACTCACAGGATCCTATTGTCATATTCCTCTCTGCAAACCCGTCTATCCTCCAACCTATTTTTGTCTTAACAAACTACACACATCTGCATTGCACTACGTTTTCCTTACCCATTTCCTCCTATTCATTAAACAGGCTATATGGTCTGTCATTAACACCCCTGTCCTCCTTTCTGGGCCTCAGGAAGAACTAGAGTCCCTCTCCCTAAGCGACATCCTGGAGCTGACAGCCGTGATGGACAGCTGTGTGTATAACTCCCTGCTAACAGTGTCTGTGAGGGACTACGGCAAGAAGACCACCCGTGTTTTCATGTTTCAGTGTGAAGACCTCAGGGTGAGGGGAAGCCGTATGGCAGTATAACAATGGAAGGACAACAGATTACCTTTGCTCTCAGTCCATACATGTGGATACTAGATACCATGTTTGCTTCTTTTAGGCTGACTACATTCAAAAAGACCTCCAAAGAGCACTCCCGCAAAAGGATTCTCGCAGGTAAATTTGAACTAAGAAACAAATACAGCATATATTTTATATATATTTTACATAAATGCCAACTCACTCACATCCATTTTAGAGATAATCTGGTAGCTATGGCTGCCCATCAGGCCATCAAAAACCCTGAACCCAGGGCTTGGAGTCCTCCGGAGGAGCCTCCAGCCCAATGGGACACACCGGATTATGGTTGGCTTGCTATACTGATCTTCTGTACTTTGTCAATATGATCAATAACAACAACAACAACAATAAATTGCTGACCTACTTAATGTTGATTTAATTTTCATATGTTTTGTAGATGATGATCCCCCTTCACCTGTGCCAGCCATTCCCAGGGAAGAGCGCTCTCCTTGCAAAGAGCCTCTGCCACCACAGCTCCCACCAGTGGAAGATAAGCCAGTTCCACCTCCCCGTCCGTACACAGAGGTCGATAGGAACGTGGTTAGTGGTCATCCTTTAGTCCCTCAAAAGACAGACCACATCAATGCATTTAGCAACATAACCTGATCTTTAAATAGCTTTATTCATTATCTTAGAAGGTGTTAAGTGAGATAGCTCTGATGTCTGTTTGTGTATCTAGAGGGTGTTGTTTAATCATGTAAGAAGACGCATTTGTGATTTGGGATTTTCCCTTAAACCCGATGCAGGACATTTTGAATCATATTTTCAATGACCTTGAGATCTTTATGGGCAAAATAGCTGCAATAGAGGCAAAAAATGACAAGAAAAAGAAGAAAAAGAAGAGGAAGGACACAGGTAATTTAGAATAGCAGATTAAGAAAAACAGAATTTATGTACATTAATTAACTACTAAATGTTTGCATACCTGGCTCTTGAAGACAGTAGTCTCAATGTTTAGAATAACAATACTGACTGTTCAGTCTGAGGTCATAATACAGTATATTTACCTAGTTTGACGTGAATCTGCTTTAATTTCCTCCAAGATGCCATGCCTCCTGACGATGAATTTGCAACATGTCTCCAAAAAATTAAGTTTGGTTTCAACCTTCTGGTAAGTCTTAACATCAGATCAAGTCTTCCTGTTGTAAATACTGAACAGTTCCGCGACACTGGTCTCTCTTATGTGTTCTTCCTGACAGGGGGAGCTTAATGGAAACATTGACAACCCCAGTGCTCCAGACTTTGTCCATGTGCTTTTCTCCACCTTAAGATTTGTAAGTCGCCCGCCACTTTATTCGTATTGGGTCTTTGCTACACTTAAAACCATAAGTCTAACGTGCGAATCAATTGCCCTCTTAATTTCATGTTTGGAACCAATTCACACCACAGCTTTTTCCTTAAGCATGCCTGGCCACTTATCTCTCCTGGTTCAGGTTGTCAATCACTGCCCCAAGGAGCTGCCTTCCACCATAGTGGCCCCCTTACTGACACCAGAGTGTATATGTTTGCTGAGCCAAGAAGCTACCCCTGAGGAGGACCAGCTCTGGCAGTCACTAGGAGATCCGTGGAACATTCCCAGGTTGGACACACTTTCACACCACTGAACAAAGTATAGAAGTAGCGGGCATTCTTATCAGTTATTAAAGCCTAGCATGACATACTGTAGTTTAGGATTTCATTCCACAGGTATTTTTGTTTTAAACTCCCTTTCTTGTGTACACTCTTATTTCCAGTACAAAATGGCCTGAGGATGATGAGGACATCCCTATTTACAATCTGGAGTTTTATGATGGTTGGCAGCCCCCTGCAGTGACTAAGGGTTCCCAAGTGAGAGATCCTGTTAGCAGGCAACAGAGCGAACAATCTTTTGACAAGGTAAGCACTTCTAACAGCCATAACTCTGTATACGCAGCATTAGGACATTCAGGGTAGTAGGATTGCCTAACAAGGGGCTTTAGCTTTCTGTAAAATAAACATTTTGGCTTACACTGAGGTTTCATATTGCTATTTTCAACAGAAATTTCCACCCTGGACACCACCACCATCAAGGTATGTTATGCAGAGATGTTTGAGTTGTCTAAGTTGATAAAGTACTTATCAGTAACGGTATTGCATAACAACAGCATGTTAATAGCTCATTGACTGATTTCAGGCCAGATGAGCTCGACCCCAGTTACATGCGTGTATTGTATGACTTCACTGCAAGGAACAGCAGAGAGCTAAGCATCACAAAAGGAGACGTTGTTCAGGTGAGAAACACTAACCAAAACCCATTCAAATATTAGCTTTCTTGACCTCTACAAATTTGATTTAGGTAGAAATAAATAGCAACACTTTAATTTAAAGGTCTACATTCTGGGCTGTGGCAAACTTATGCTCTGTGCGTCCACAGTTATTGGACATGTCTAAGCAGTGGTGGAAAGTGAGGAACGCTGCCGGAGAGGAGGGTTACGTACCTAATAACATCTTGGAGTCTGTGAATAAGGAGCACAAAGAGGTTAGCTGTTCCTGATTATTACACACATCTTTATCTTCTATTCCTCCCCCCTTTCATATGTTCATGGGTATGGGGATACAATATTATGCCATGACTCAGTACATGTACATATTTGTGATTTGTATGCCAATTCTATTATCTTAGGAAACCAGTGGTCCTCCCGTCCTAACCAAAAGATCCAAGCCCTTGGAGGTGAAGGGTTGGTTGGAGCACAGAGGTTTCAGTAAGATGTAAGCCACACACTTCAACAAGTAGTAATGGTTACGCCTGTACCTATGATTCATACAAATGAGTATGCAAAAATTTATGAAAATTTCAATTGAGCTGTCGTCCCCAGCACCGTGCGCTGCCTAGGCGTTCTGAGTGGTTCTATGCTGCTGGGGATGACGAGAGACGAGCTGAAGATAGTGTGTCCAGAAGAGGGGGGGAGAGTCTTCTTCCAGCTGCAAACCATCAAATCGGCCTTAGCTGTAAGTGGCCACTTAGCAAACTTAGCAAAGCAGCCGTCTTTGTTTGTACCCGTTAAACAATCCTTTACACGGACAGGGACCTGTCCAAAGTTGTGGACCTGTGATTATTTACAATTTTAATTCTTCCGATTTGTATGCCTTCCTTTTCATAGCTTGCCAGCGAGGTGAGACCAATGGAGCCCTGATTTGAAGAAACAAGAATTGAGCAGATGAAAACCATTGAAACAGAAAGTGGAGACCAGGGAGATAAACCATGGAATGCCCAGCCTTCAATGGACAGGATGTTTTTGGCCATGCCTTTTAAAGGTGGGGTAGGTGAATTTGAATATACAGCCCTCCTCCTGCAGCTCTCCCTATCCAAAGCCCCTCCCAACAGATGAGCACGGGCATATGCACGTGCTTCATACGCCTGCAACACAAGGTTGCTCGGCTTGACCAGAGCTAGAGGCAACCACCAGTGAGCCAACAGCAAGCTCCGAATCCAAATTGTGGCCGATGCAATCTCAGAGACTCTTTTAGACTCTTTTTGATAAGTCCGTCTTCCTCCTTTTGAGTTGCTTTATAGTGTAGGCAGTTGTTGCCAATGCTGGAATAGCAGCTTTTTTAGCAGGATTGCCCCCCATTGAATCACACTTTCACTGTCTGAAGGGACGTGAACGCACGTCTGCATTTGTAGAACAGCCAATAGGAACGTCCTCTCTCTGAAATGACCTGATTGGCCAAAGTCTACCTTCACGGGCTAGATTTTCTGAAGCCTGTAAACAGAGCCAAGAGGAGGGCAGGAGTAGAGTTTTTTTTTCTCAGACCACTTGAGTTACAATGTGCTGCACGGTTAATATGGAATTTTTGCCCAATGATGCCAAAAGAAAACTGCCTACCCTACCTTTAACAGAACTCAACTTATTTAACCTTATTAAATACGAAGGCAGTCTGTTGTAGAAATTGGTTAGTTACCAATTAGTTGTAGATAACAGGCTGTACATTTTGAGGTAGAGTAGCTTATATTTTCTTCCCTATTTAATATTATTTTACATGCATTGTATTACTTGTCTATTTTTGTTATACAACTTATTTTTGTGTAAACCCAATAATAATTCTGTTTTGAGTTATTAACACAATGCACTCAGTCGAACTTGCAAATATGTAAAGTACATTAGAACAACATCAACTATAATTTAAAAATAAAATGTGAGCAAATATTGTAAGGAATTTTAGTCCTGGAATTCTCTAAAACTATTATTATGCCATGATAAATGTTTGTTTTTGAAGTCTTAGAACAGTTGAATGGATAATCATGCTTTATTTAATTAATAAGACATTACATACTGTATGAGTTTGTAAAACAATGTGAAAACCATGTAAAGTTTTTATGAAATACAATGAAACAAATTAAATTATTGAAGTGAACACAACAAAGAGAACATTGATTGATTCAACATGTTAACTATTTATATTGTGAAATTAATAAACAGCAATAATTCAATGACAAACTGTGTACACAGAAATATTCAGGATTGATTTGAGTGTTTCCTTTTGGCAGTAAAAACACAGTACAACAACAGCGTCTCGGCCTCCACTATTCTCTGATGTCCTGAGGAAATACAGTATATATATCCAACTGTGCTCTTTCAATTGGGACAGGACAACCTAGTGCAGCTGTTGAGCATAATGTAGAGAGAAAATCCTTATAATCTGTTGGAGTGCATGCTATGCAGTGCATGCTACAGATGGCTGGTTCTATGGAATTACTTTATCGATATTAAACACCTTTACACTATCTAGAATTTGATACGGGTTTCTGATCCCTTTGGCATTGACACATATATTTGAATAATTAATCTTGCCATGTGAATTAAAACATTACAAATGATCTGTAATGTTCAGTCAACAAATCATCTCTCCATTATTGAAAATAATGAAAAAGCTGTTTCCAATGGGGACAGTTACATTCCGAAACTGAGTGATGTTATGTCAATATTGGACTATAAAGCTACTCCTGCTGGCTTATATATGAACAATAGCTAGTCACTGTGCCTAGAGGAAAATCCCAAACATTTGAAGTCTCCCAGACACTTGGACCTGCCGTACATGAAGAAAATTAAAAAAGGGTTCAACGGAGTCTGTGTAGACATTTAAAATTCTATTTGAGCTACCTGATCAAATTTCAACAAACAAACAAAAATAAGGCGAGTAATAACAATTCTAGCCCAAAGGTTCTAAATAACAGCAATTCACAATGATCTACTACTGCAACAAAAATAAGTTAAGTTCTAGGTATGTACGTATTTTGAGATTTATATAAATTTGTTACGTTTATAGTCTTTAAAAAAATACCATTTGAACATGAAAACCAACTAACACACCCACCCTGTATTCAGCACTAACAACTTAGCAAGTTTATCCTTCCTCTGCAATATAGCTGTTCTCAACTTCAATCTTAATTAGCTAGGGGCTCTGGACAATGGTGAAATTGTTTTGAAGTAATGTAGCTTAAAAAGGATACTACACAGTATACATTATTGATTAATGTATCTTGAAATGTACAATTTCATTATCACGAAATTGCTGCTAGACTAGTTATGGCATCAAATATTACTGTAAACCCATCATATTTTTACAGGTTACAGCAATATTAAACACAACAGTTCACAGTTTAGTGTGTACACATAACCAAACAACAGGCCTTATGATTGAGGACAATTCTCCAATAAAATTTTGTATATAAAAAAACAATACCATTTAAGGTATGGTAAACAACAATGGCAATGTTTAGGGTGAGGTCAAACCAATGCTAAATACACCCATGCAACTGTTTAAGCTGTGTCCCAGGCCCAGCGAGGTTCAAAGGATTCCACAGAGATAGCAAGCAAATTCCAATTTCTCATCATCTTTTCTCAGCCAAAGCAAGAATTACAACATAAACACTTAAAATATAACAACACTGAATTCTTAATGTTGCGGTTTTTCTTTACTGTCTACTACTCTTTCTCCAATCCACAAAGGGTCCATGCAGGCGTGCGCAACACATATGCATTGCTATAATGTAGAAGTGTTTCCTCTTCATTGGAGGGCCTAAATACTTCAACACCCAGCATGCAGCCTGATGGTTTTGGTCCCATCGGCATTCTTCCTTATGTACTTGACATCTACATGTAATAAGCTTGAAGGAAACAGTAATCCCTGTTGACGGAGACTGAAGCTACATGAGCTGGACATAGGTGGGCTAGCAGTGCCCAAAGCTAAAAATTAAAAGGCACTCTTAAGTCTTGGGTTGGCGCACACAGTGTAATTCTCGAAAAGACAAAGAATAATCAACTACTCCAGTATTTTAAGGTTGAAGGGAGTGAGAACCATGCTCAAGCAGAAGTGGGTTTCCCATATACATTGGGAATACTGAGGTAAAGGTACAGGGGTGCCTCCCTGGGACATTCTGCATTCCTCTTTGTGCTCTATATTCCGCTCTGCATCTAGGGCTGTCATGTACCCCTCCTCCACTCTGATTCACTCTCAGGTATGGTCACACGCACACATACACTGCCATATAAATCTAATCTCCTTGATTATTAAAACTAGCATTTTCTGTACATAAAAGAATACATTTTATGATAACTGAAAATAACTCTTCTCGTGTTAATGGAATGTTTACAGTCCACGCTTCCCTCAGCGTACTGGTGTCTGTGCTGGATTTCCAGCCTATGACGTAGACCTGGCCTGTGTAGATAAATTAAAAACTGTTGGGGAGCTCCAAACAACTGACTTATTATCAGACCAAGCACAAGCCATGGCTAAGAGCCATCAATAGTTTTACAGCACATTTCGGCAGACGCTATGGTCTCGAGCTGTACGTGAAGCTAGAGGAGCTCTAAGTAAGGCAAAGAACGTTACTGTATACTATTGCTGAGGAGTTATGTCTGTGTCCCTTCTTTGTGAGGATGTCAGATGTATCTAACTTAATAAGGCGTGTGTCATGTTGGATAAGCAGCTTTCAGGACGGGTTTAGTGGAGTATGAGAGTATGTGGGATCATATTATGTGAACGTGTATATGTGTGTCGGTGTTAATATACATTTCTAGCATACCAGAGTACAAACATGCTGAACAATCAAAGAAAGCGTGGCGGGGCCTTTCAATTTGGGCCTCAGGGCTTTGGCTTTACACGAGATCTGGACAAGTCTGACTTTAGAAGAGACGTTCATGGAAAGGAAAACGCAGCAGCTTCAAGTCGCCACCGTTGTGCAAGAAAGGATTGCCAAAGTACTGGAGCACATCCTCGCCATGGACATGCTAATTAAAATCTAATCCGTCACAGTGTGCAATAGAGGGGGGGTTAAAACAAACAGAGAGAAACAGAGGTAGACGGGAGTAGGTTGAGGACAGAATCAAAGAGGGATGGGAAAGATTCATTAAAAGGGGCTATAAATGGACTGCGGAGCAGTGTGGTTGGTCAGAGGCAGGGAGGCCTCTCCATGTCATGCTGGGGGGTGGGGGTGAGGGTGGGGTGGGGGGTGGGTTTGGTAGACAGGGTGGCTGGCTGCTGACTCAGTTGCCGCCGGAGACGGGGGCCATGGAGAGCATGGCGTCCTCCTCGTCGATGGTGTCAAGGTCCTCGGTGCGCACGGCGTGGGTGATGAGGTTGAGCTCCTCGCACAGCGTCTCCGAGCGGTAGGCCACGCGGATGTCGGGGACGTTGGTGCGGCGGATGTCGTTGCTCTCGGGGCCCTCCTTGCTGTAGTTGGGGCCCAGCCAGTAGCTCTTGGCCTGTGGGCGGAACAGAGAGGCAGCCGCATGACGGTGAGCGAACAGAAACAAAACGAGGACTAACAGGGGTTAGTTCGGTTAAGTCAAAGAATAGGCATACGCCTCCAGCTGAACAGGGGAACACGCATTTAAAAAGTAAACTACTGAACGAGAAAATCGAGGTGGAGGAAGGCAAGAGTTTTATCACCTTATGGGAGAAGCCGCTCATGAGGACGCTGTTCCGCGCCAGCTCACACATGTCACAGGAGCTCAACTTCCACACCTGGGCCGCGATGCTGTACTCCTCCATCAGGGGCTCCTGACACCAAGCACAAACACACACACACGGTCATAAAACACAACAGAAGACAATTTAAAAACCTCTGAAAGAACACATTTGAGTCACCCACACGCTCTACAGCCATGCTGCTTCTATCTGACCTTGGTGAAGTGGAACTGCAGCGGGTCGTCAGTGGACAGGGAGACCATGAGGCCTCGGGACAGGTACTCGGGCAGCGGGTTGCGGTGGTAGCTGAGGAACAGGCTGTTGTTGCTCAGGGGTGACATGGCGATGCCAATCTGAGCCAGGTAGTACAGATACTGCAGTACAGGGGCCTGGGGTGGGGGGGCACAGGGAGGGCAGGGAGATCAGCTAGTACCACGCCACACAGCGTCCCTACCAGGCGGCAGTCCCTGGTTCACATAAACTATTTCTACCAGCCCGAGGGAGGACACCTGCGATAGCTCCGGAAATTACTGTACAGGCATGCAAAGAATGTAAGAAATGCAGGGCCCTCAACAACGACTCCTAGTACGCAGGGCCTGGTAGACCTGTATAAAGAGCCCTGTGCTGTGCTGACCTTCCTGAGCAGCAGCCCGTGGGAGATGTTCTCTGACAGCATGAACCCAGACACAAGGTGGTGGATGGGGCCTGCCTCTCCACAGTGAGGCCGCAGCACGAGCGTGTGGAAACCTCGCCTCCTACATGGGACAAACACAGAAATGCTTTAATCCTGCCCCCCCCCCCAAAAACAAGTATTTTACAGAATATTCAATTGAAATGTTATATGTACGTGGATGGAGGGGTGACTTGATGCATAGAGCAAAAGCACAAAAAGATGAATATGAGAGAGTCCCCTGTTACCTGCGCAGGTGGTTGAGCACGGTCATGTTGGCGTAGGTGTAGTAGAGATAGTAGGAGTAGGGCGGGTTGTTCTCGTCGGCCCACTTGTCCGGCAGGGGGCTGTCCATGTTGAAGATGTGGTGCTCGGGCTTGGACTCGTCGTCCACACTGTCGAAGCCCACCACCTGAGGACACACCACCAAAACACAATCGCCTAAGACCGTCAGTCAACAGATTTTATTCTTCCAGATTGGGGAAAACTCTTCGAAAGGTGTATTTGGTGTACGTCTCAAAGAGAGCTGTACTGACGTGCTGGAGGAAGAGGTGCAGCTCTGGGTGGCTTTGGGGATCCAGGGTGGCCTCAAACAGGGGCATAAAGATGTTCTCCAGCATCTCCTGGAAGTTGGCCAGCTGCTTCTTGCTGAAGTACACGTCACTGCCAGAGGAGGAAAGGTAGAGTCACTTTCAGAGGACCTGGCACAGCCGGTGAACCCTGGGGGTGAGTGACCGTGGGAGGGGGTATGGTGTGTGTGTGTGTGTGTGTGTGTGTGTGTGTGTGTGGCGGGGGCACTACTCACAAGAGCCGGGGCACCTGGACGAGCCAGCGGACGTTGTCTGAGTAGACCTGGTGCTTGACGGCCCACTGGGCCAGCTTGTCCCACTCGTCGCGCGAGCGGCCGTAGATGGAGAGGCGCAGCTCAGAGTTCTGGTACTTGCTCTCCTCCAGGTCGGCCATCACCTCCTGAAACAACAGGAGTGAGGGAAAGGATTCAAAAGGCCGGCGCGGTCTCGGTGAAGAGTTAGAAACTCCCGACATGCCCTGAGGCAACATCAGGGGACTCCTTACCTACCTTGACAATGTGTCCAAAGTATTTCCCTTCGATGTGGTTGTCAGTCTTGATGAAGATCTCTCTCAGGATGGACTCGCCGATGGGGTTGTATTTGGCGTTGAACTTGTCAAAGCGGTGGAATGTGTTGCGGTCCTGGGGGGGGGACATAACCATGATGTTAGACAACATGGCTCGTCTCTGACCTTAGGGATCTTTCTGTTCGTTACTATACAACACATGCAAACTCTGTTGAACACTAATGCCACCCCTCCAAACCCCAGTCTTCACCGCATGCATGTCCAGTGTGTCCACACTCAGGTCGAAGGCGGTGAGGTTCATGCTCTCAAACACATCCATGAGGGTCTGTCCTTTGCCGCGCTCCATGTGGACTATCTCCCCTGGGTACTTCTTCATGGCCCTCTTGATGAAGCGCAACAAGTGCTTCTGGTTCATGCAAGAGGACGCATGGATATGTGTGTCCACCTAGTGGATGATGACAGACACGCAAGGGTTAGGCCGCACAGTATGCATCACTGTTTCTGTTTGAGTTTTTGTTAAAACGCAAAGAAATAATTTCTTGGAGACATCCACCCAGGTGCCAGGTGATGTGATCTGTCTTTGTCTTCTCTTTGTGGCCACTCACCTTGCGGATGTTGTAGAAGTCTCGGTGAGGAACCTTCTTCTGGGATGCCAACTCCTTCATCTCATTGAGCAGGATATGCATCTGGAACTTCGAGCTCAGATACTGCAGACGGCGATAGCAGAAAGACTTCCTGCAAGCAACAGAACACATTCGTGTTTCACAAAAACCAGGTGCCAAGTGTAATTCGACTGATAGTGGAGAGACGTGTTGGAATCCGAAGTGAGACTCACACTGGTCCGTTGATAATCAGGGCCATCATGACGTTCATGTCGGCGATGTACTCCTTCAAGTTCGGGTACGGAAGGTCAAGCTCTGTGCTTCTGCAAAAACACAAGTATATTTGTTAAGCACAACACAAAACTACAGAAATGACAAGAAAGAAACAAAAACGGCAAAAATGTGTATCTGCAGACATGCGGGAAGCAACACACTGACTTCTCCATGGGGCTCTTCTTTGTGTAGACATGGACAACCCCATTCACCATCTTGCAGCTGTATCCCATGTCAGTAGGCATATTCTTGGGGTCCTGATTCTCATAAGGGTGGGTCTTTGAAACTGGTGGATGCACAGGGGCATCTAAAAGAAGGATACCATTCACATTCTCACATTATAAAGTGTAGAATAAGAAGTATTAACCAAGTTAAGGTTAAAAGGATTTACATAAGCTAAAGGCAAATTATTTGAATTAACGTGGGTACATTATAAAGCTGGGGCCGCATGAAATTACTGCTTGGTTATATTGGCAGTTCATTTTTTCAGGGGTTCTCACAATAATGCATGTCTTGTATACCACAAGCCAAAAGTATTTGCGTTTGGTGTGTGTCGCACCTGCGTCAACAGGGGTTTCTGGGATCTCTTCGTAGACGCGCAGGTCCAGCGGCGTCTCCCCAAGCTCCTGCAGAGAGCGCGCCGTGGTCTTACAGAAGTTCTGCATGGACAAGGCAATGTACTTCTCCCGGATGAACAGGGCCTTCACCACACACTTGGCCGCGTCCACCAGGTCTGTGAAGGGCACCTGGGTGGAGAGGCGACACGCAGAGAGGTTGGTCAAAACACAAGTCTCCCACATATTGACTCAACCTCGGCAGCTCCTATCGTCAGCACGCACCCCACACTTCTCCTCTCCAGATATTGAGACCCGCTGGTACTCCCTTTCCAGCGGCAGTGCTCTCTCCCTAAAGCCGTCGTCCACATCATCCACGCTCAGCTGCTTCATAAACCTGAAGTACAGGAGAGGAGAGAGAGAGAGAGAGAGAGAGAGAGAGAGAGAGAGAGAGAAAGAGAGAGAGAGAGATTTGGGGGTTGGGCATAATGGAACAAAGATAAGTGAAATGGAAAAGTTTACGTAATGAAATGCTGAGTCAAAACCAGGTATGAAGAGATTTTGAAAAGGCTCAGTGTACGCAATACTCTGAGCTTTGAAAAACCTTGGCAGGTGTACAATAAAAAGTTGTTCTTGCTCTCTAGCTATAGTACAAGTACAACTAGGAAGCAAAGAAATTATCTAAAGAGTTCAAATATCAGAGCTGGCTTGAAGGGTTAACAGAGTGTGTGACAGTGGAAACCATTGGTGATTGTTGGAGCCAATTAGACCAGTGAGAGCTTGCCGCTGAGACAGACTCTAGAGACCTTTAACCAGCATAACACCTCAACCGTGCCCCTAAAGACCAGAGCAACAGATTACCCATGGACATCTTAGAAACATTCTCAGCTAGTGGAATTATGGAAATACAGAAAAATGTATGTATATTAATAATATATTAACTGATCAGGGGGATAAAGGGGACAAAGAAGGTAACATGTTTACCTGACAGAACTCAACAATACTCCGGGCTGTGTAGTGAGAGGCATAGTGAGACAGATATATAGAGTAATAATTAGAAGATGGGTGGATGTTAGACCCAGACAACAGGGAAGGGGCTGACTCACTCCAGGTCGGCGGCACTGTCGATTTTCATGAAGTCCTGCTTGGCGCGGAGCAGGATCTCGGGCTCAAGCCTGGGGCGGCGTGAAGCGGCACGGAGCAGCGTGGCGAGGCGGGACAGCGTTGGTGGAGAGGGCACCAGGGGGTAGAGGCAAAGCACAAGGACAGACAATAGCCACACATACGCAAACGGGCACAGGGTAACCCATACAAACATACCAACCCGACCGTTCATGTCAGGACACACACACACACACACACACACACACACACACACCAAGGGCACCAGGATGTGAATGGTGATCGAGGTGGGACACAACAAACAGAAAAACACAATCAGTTAGCATTGGTAGGGTATCCCATGATTGGTTACATAAGCCTGCAGTGGTTGGGTCAGATAACCATGAAAGAGATTGGCTTAGTTCAAATCGTCCTTGGTAATCCCCAGATACCCAGCGCCTTCCTCTGAAACACCAAGATGTCTGCTGCCGTCGTTGAGCACCGCTTAGCATATGGTTGTTAGTAAGTTAGCCTGCAACTGACGTCGTAGAAGCTGTGAAGCTGGGCGTGCAGGGGTACCGACCTGGTTTGGGTTAAGACTCTGTCGGTGTGTGGGTGTGTGGGTAATGAAAAGATAGACCATTTGTGTTATACGCATATGCAGAGGTGCCTCTCACTTAATGTCCTGGCTGATCTGCCTTTCAAGCCGATGGCGTCTCTCCTCCAGCTGCTCGATGGGGCTGTCCTCGGGGAACTCATAGGGGGCGCTGCGCATCTCGCTGTCCGTCAAGCTGCGTGTGAACAGCTCCTGACGCACGCATTATGAGTAACATTCAATTTCAATACATGTATACGGTGCCCCAACATAACCCTGTTGTAGTAACTGCACATCCATTATCTTTTAGACAACCTTACTCCTTAAGACTTGCTATCGAGTCTTTCAAGGGAAAATTACAAGAGATCTCTGGCCCTGTGAGATGCTCCTCCACCAATAAATTGCAAATTGGTCCCCAATGTCTTACCTCCGCAATCTCCTTGTACTTTCCGTCCATGGATGTCCTCAGGTCGATGGGGAACTGCTTGAGAGAAACGGGAGTCCCGGGGAGCGATCGCTGGGGTTTGAGGGGCTTGGGCCCAGTCGCACCACGAAGATCTAGGGACAAAAAGACGAGATGGAGGTCTTACTGTTTGTGGAGAAAACATGCTACAACAACCATAAACGCACACATACATACACAAACACACACAAAAACCCTCCAGGTTTATTTGAACATATTTGAGCCCCAGTTAAACGTTTAGGTGAACAAGTCATTGTGGACGCAAACTTCTACGCCACTGTCTGCGATCTGGAATGGCTTAAAAGAGAGGATGCTTGTCATGGCTGAATTGGATGAACTGCACCAGGTTTAGATTTCACATTTTCACTATGAGTGAAAATGAAGCCCTATGAGTGCAAAACTATGCATACTACAGAAAAGATCCAACATTAGACAATAAGGGCCTCTGAAGATTTAGAGCATTGCACTGCTTTGGGATAAGTGAGTGTGTTCAGCACGCCTAATGTGGAGAGGCGCAGCCTTGCCTCTGGCATGCTCCAGACACTGAGAACCATTCAGCTGGAGGGATCATTACCGCAGATAGATTTAGTTAGCCACCAGCCACCCGCTGCCATGGAGACATGGTCTGCTGGTGTGCGCAAAGGGAGTGTGTGTGTGTGTGTGTGTACGTGTG
>JAVQIZ010202995.1:0-19693 GCA_036023535.2 Galaxias brevipinnis
CTGGCCCCTATCCTCTGTAGTGACCTGGCCCCTATCCTCTCTAGTGACCTGGCCCCTATCCTCTGTAGTGACCTGGCCCCTATCCTCTATAGTGACCTGGCCCCTATCTTCTGTAGTGACCTGGCCCCTATCCTCTATAATGACCTGGCCCCTATCTTCTGTAGTGACCTGGCACCTATCCTCTATAGTGACCTGGCCCGTATCCTCTTCTGTAGTGACCTGGCCCGTATCCTCCTCTGTAGTAACCTGGCCCCTATCCTCTGTTGTGACCTGGCACCTATCCTCTGTAGTAATCTGGCCCGTATCCTCTATAGTGACCTTGCCCGTGTGGGATTGTGTGGGGTCTTTCTCAGCAGATCTTTCCAGATTCCCAGGAGCGCTTCCCTAAGCTGTCCAAGCGTCTGCCGTCCATCGTGGTGGAGCCCACAGAGAGTGGTGAGGTGGAGAGTGGAGAGCTCCGCTGGCCGCCTGATGATGACGACCTCGCTGCCTCCTCCCAGGCCCCTGGGGAGGCCCCGGCTCACACTGAGGGTAAGGATCCTCTGTCTCTCCAACGGCAGAACAATGACTCGCTTCTTATACAACAAGAGTCAAATGAAACTCTTTAGCATCAATTAGCGCTGCCAATTTTTTAACACAACTATTAGTGTCGTTAACAAAGTGGAAGCTTCCAGGTTTTTAGACTACTTGTGTCAGATGTGTATAGGTATCCTAAAGACCTGGAGCTAGTAATGGTGTGTTTTAACACTTTGGCTTTTTAGTAAAGACGTATGCAAATAACGTAAAATTGTGTGGTTGCAGAGCCTGGTTAATGTTAATGTTTGTGTGTGTGTTCAGATGAGGAGCACTCAACGGAGGATGAGCAGATGGAGAGGACCGGGGGTGGAGTTTCAAACTGACTGACAGTGCTGCTACCACCCAGCCCTTCGCTGTGAAGGCTCTCCTCCATGGACACGTGCATGGGCTCGTCCCCCTTACCGACTAGAACGCAACCCGTTGGTAGACCTCCACACACCAGCGTGGCCAAGTTTTGTATGACTGTCGTAAATAACTCATACGTGCCAAACTCAAGTTGGTAATTTGCTACTATAGATTAACGTGTTTCTTGTTAAAACTTAATTAAAGGTTTCCCATCAACATATGGTACCCGTGTACCCGTCTAAAGTTAGATCCACAAAGTTCAGAGAAGCATTCTTGTACTGATTTAGTTAATATAGCTGCCTTAGACCAAAGGTTTTAACATTGTTTCAATGCTCAGAGAACAGCATTGTGTAGACATATATTTACAGAGAAGGTGTGGTATGTAGAGGACCCAGGGTGTCTTATACTGTTTAGCTTGTGTGTGTGTGTGTGTGTGTGTGTGTGTGTGCGTGCGTGCGTGTGTGCGTGTTTCAACTACTGCTTTAGCACAAATACATGTTAATGCTATTTAAATGCACATATTGTGGTTCTTTTCAGAATTTGGACCCATGTAAGTTTGTTAACATTATGTTTTCTTTTGTTCAAGGATTCGTTTTGTTTCAGTTTGAGGCTTATTTTTAAAGTTCATAGTTATAATGAAATTAGACATGCTGTCTGTCACACTCTTCTTGTTCTACCATTGATAGGTTCTACATTCCAGTTAATATTTTTATTTCATATTGGTTCTTTTCAAGTACATTGCAAGTTTCAATAAAATTCAGTAAGAGACAATTCAACACTTTTACATAAACTATGATACATCTCAAAACAACTATGATAAGCGAAATCCTGTGAATTATTCAGTTTGGAAATAATTTCCCTTTAGATCGGTCACATTCTTCCCAGTGATTCTTATTTGAAAGTAATAAGAAAAGGTTATTTGCTGGAAAATTGTCAATTGTCAAATTGTCAACTGAAGTACTAGAAAATGTGGAATCTTGTCATATTTATTTATACATTTATTCATATTTATTTCTGATTTGATCTTCAGTACAACATCATATACTGGAACTATTTCCAAGTTTTTGAAACCTATTCATTATCCCACTCTCATTCTGCAGCACAAAGATGTGTGTGGGATAATAACTTGACTCAGCATGGGCACTCAAGCACATGAGTCGGTCTGTTATTATAGCTACATGCTCTAGACGTGATAGACATTTGGCTATATTCAACCTCAAAAAGGTCAAGTCTTTCAAAACTCTATTTCTATGTCTACAAGGCATGCTGTGACTTCAGCATAACAGAGTTTTCAATTAAACTATAACTACAATTGACAATATTATTATGAGGTGTGACATTTATGTTTGAACCGGTAGAACGTACCTATGGTCCAATAGGAGCAGTGCTTTCTGTGCATTGAGTTGAAGTGGTTTTCCATGTAAGTATACATTAAATGCTAAGAGACCACCTTTCCCCTGTATGCTGCCTTGTTTCTTCTGAATAGTTTAGAATTTTATTGTAACATCACTGAACATTGCACCATATAACAAAATAATAGAACTTTAGTCGTAACAATATTTGTTGAATTTGTTATTACAATTGTGTTTTATTAATTGGTCTTCTTCATAAGCAATTTTATGTCATGGTAAATATAAAATATTGACAGTGCCCTATTAATTGACCTATGTGTATTATGTGTTTGGGCCATTTTTCATTCATAATGAATTCCAGTTAGTGAAGCAAAGACAAATACCATTGGTGTGTAAACATATTGCTGTCAGATTCCTTACCAAGCTATTTATAATAAATACAGTGGAATAAGTACATCAGTTGTTCTTTATCTTGTGTTTCTTTTCCTCATGCTTCTTTCTGGTCCCACCTGCTCTTTCCAGGTAGGACCACTCTCACATTTACATCCCTACAATCCATGTAGGTCATCATGTCCTGTCCCCACCATGGTCCATTTTCAAACCTTCCCACGTTATGAATTATTGAAGAGAACACTGCCTTTCTAATCCTAGTCCTCATAGCTCCCCAGACAGTCGTCTTTGTTTCTGGTAGATTTGGTGGAAAGGATGGATGTTGTGCTGTGAACTTTGGTACCTCAGAGGTTATGAAGAAAGCTAGTGATGTCACACGGCAGCTGCCACCTGAGTGGTACTGCATCATCATTACCTTATGTCAATCAGCTCTTTTCTCTCTCTGTGATAAGTCGTAGCTCATAGGTTCTCCATATCTGGGCCAAAGTGGCTGAACGTTTACCCACGGTTACTTTACAGATTCTCTTTCGCAGATGGTTTTAGCAATTAATCATCCCGTATTTATCATTATGATATTCATAATTATGAACTGTTATATGAAAGTCTTATCTGAGAAGGCTAACGCGCACTAGATGGGTTCTTCAACCTAAGTCACCTCAAATGTGGTGCAGTAATCTACAGTGATGAGTGGTGAGTGAATTTAACAGAACTTAACTGAGCTGGTTTGACTGTCTATTCATATTCTGCATTAATGCAAGTTTGTCAAGGAAAACGGATACAAGGAGGATTCTCACTCGGGTAACAAATATGACACCCACTTCTCTATTCAACCTGCCCAGCGAAAGCTTTGTCACAATCTGATCCTTCACTTTAATGATTGAGTATTCCCTCTTTTACCATCTCTCTTTTTCTTTCTCCAGCCGGCGCTCTGTCTTTCACCCCCTCAGCTCCTCTACCTTTGTCTGTTAGAGGGCCCTTCTGGTGCTGTCGCCTCTCCTCCGCCATCCTCACGTCAGCTGCTGGGGGTCGCCATGGCAACAGGGCTGACACACAGGCGTCAGTGTTAAAACCCGCCCTCACCCCTCAACATTTCACACCACACTACTTGTTTCCGTTCTAACTCCAGTTTGACAAATTAAAATAACATTAAGCTGCTGGTCTTATTTAGTTTTCTTTTTATTATTATTACAGTTGGACCAAACGTGGTGAGCCATGCTAGGTTGCTATGGGTGAAGCTGGGGTGGGCAATAAGGAATGGGAATACATTTTTTATTTTGTATCTTTAAGCGATGCAGTCCATTTTTTGGGGTCAATACTCACTGATAGCTATCTTTATTATGAGTGAATTTGTCCCTAATAGCCTACCTTTTGAAAGTTACCAAATCCTTAGTCGTCTACACACAGAGTTTGGTAAACTTATCAATAGGACACCATGTTGAGCCCAAAGCCAAATAAATCAGTTGGAAGGTTTGCAAACAATAAAAGTAGCCGTCTGTTTGGATACAATAACTCGACAATTGCCTCTTTACTGTAGATACTTAAAGTCTCCCAGATGTTTATAGAGATATTTCATAGCTCTTCCAGATTGGCACTTGTCTTGTTATATTGCTGCTATAATATGCTAGGAGGTTAAGCTTTCACTGGAAAACATGATGGACCTTATTAATGCAGAATACAAGTAGGGCCTGCCTGTGATTTGCATGCAACAGGGTTAGTCCCTCTTCTAACCACCACCAACAGTTGGTTTTGGTGCTTTCCCGACACACGTATTATCACCATACATTAGATTATATCAACAAGCGGTACAGTCTCCTCCAATGTGTTCTTCTCTAAGATGCTCTTCTCAACATATTCTAGATTCTGTGATTCTTTTAGTAGCCCTGATGTATATATTTTTAAATGTTATCTCGCTGGCACGGTAAAGCACATCAGTCATGATGAAACAATATGATACCGCAATAACGAATACATTTGTCATTATGGCTGTCAGTGTGCTGTGATATCAACTCATTTATTTAATATTAAAATTAATGTTTTTTAAAGCCGTGATATAAAAATACAATTTTTTTTTCTCACATGCAAATTCCAACAGAAAAGTGCATGAGTGCTGAGTTCAACCTCCTACTTTGTATTTGAGCTGTTTGGGCTCTATTAGGACATAATGACATCCCCTGCTTTTGCCTGAACACCTTCTTGAGCCACAATTTGAGACAATTTTCATCAGCTAGTAAAGCCCTGCAGATGACTTGAAATGTGCCTCAAGGTAGGGAAGAAAGGAGGCTAAATGAGGGAAGAGAAATAGAAAGGAGAAAGATTGAAAGATAGAGAAAGAGAGAGTGAAAGAGGGAGAAATAGAAGGGGGGAGAGGGGTTCAGAAGTGACGAGCTATTTATGAGTGAAATCAGACAAATACATTTTCTCTGCACTTGTGAGGAGCTGTTGAGGTGTGAAATAACCGTTCGCCTCATTTCTTTCCCACCGACCCTGTGTGGCTCATACTTCCTAGACAGAGCCCCACGTTCTGCTGAGGAAAACCACATAACATTGGCAGGGAATATATCATGATTACTATTTACACAGTACACACTTAGAAGACTAGTACATGCATAACTATTCCCTGTGCACACACATTGAGAGCACTGATATATACATGACTATTCTATCCATACTGAGAAGACTAATATATACACAACTATTCTAGCCACAGTGAGAAGACTAATATATACATGACTATTCCCTGTACACAGCCACACTAAGAATACAAATATATACACAACTAATTTAGCCACAGTGAGAAGACTAATATATACATAACTATTCCATGTACATAGCCACACTGAGAAGACTTATATACACGTGTTACGATGTTGCAAGGGGGACGCAGGCAGAGCAGCAGGTCAGGAAGCAGGTAGTGAGGCAAGCAGGTTGACCGGCAGGTAGCGAACCGACGGCACAAGGAGACAAGGTAGGGAACAAGCATAAATGACTCTTCTTTCAAGAAAATGTAAACTCATGAGGAGCCAAGGACAGGTACCTACCACTGGGCTTGTAAATAATCTGGCAAAAAATAGTTGCGAAGTTGGGGTTCATATACTGTTGGGTTGATGAGCTTGATAGAAAGCAGGTGTGTAGGCTGAGCAGGTGCGTAATCAGGGAGCCAGGAAAGTGAGAGGAGTGCCACGCCCACAACACAGACACACATACACATACACATAGAGTAACAGACAGGGAAGCAATGGAGACACAGCGGAAAGAGAAACACGGAACCACAAGGGATCTACTAGAGGCACGGCCCAGACCGTGACATCATGACTATTCCATGTACATAGTCCACACTGATAAGATTAATATATACATGACTATAGTAGCCACAGTGAGAATAGTAATATATACATGACTATTCTCTATACATAGTCCACACTGAGAAGACTAATATATACATGACTGTTCCATGTACATAGTCCACACTGAGAAGACTAATATATACATGACTATTCTCTGTACATAGTCCACACTGAGAAGACTAAGATATACATGACTATTCTCTGTACATAGTCCACACTAAGACTAATATACACATGACTATTCCCTGTACATGGCACACACTGAGAAGACCAATATATACATGATTATACCATGTACACAGTCCACACTGATAAAACTAATATATACATGACTATACCATGTACACAATCCACACTGAGAAGACTAATCGTGAGCTTAGAGTTATAAGGTTCCATCTCCATTTAGGCTACTTTAGAGATATTGAGGATCAACGTTTTTACATCTAAGCTGGCACAATGTGCATGTAGTTTTTATTTTATGATTTACTGACCCCCAAAAAATGAAAAATTTTGAATAACACCACACAGGCATTTAGAAACACCCTAATGTTCAAAATGTGCAAAAAACTCAATTTTGACAAAAATGCAGATGGAACCTTATAACTAAGCTCACGTAATGTAGGCATGACTATTCCATGTACACAGTCCACAGAGGAAACCTGTGCAGGGATATTCATGACTGGGGCTAAGAGATTCCCTGTCAAAAGCTATCATTTTATCTGGTTGAGCCAATAAAGTTGAAGGCAATTATTTACAGTCAAAATCAACCAAAAGCTGCTACACGGGACTTAATTTTTCTAAATGTATTCTCAGATCTGAGTGAAATACAAACAATCAATCTCATACTATAAATCCACAAAAGGTCATGCTGATTTAAACGTAGAACAGTAGTTAATAGTGCACAAAACAATGTTCACTCCAAGATGGCAGATCAAACATAAGAATCCTGAAATTTGAAATCAGTGGCACAGAAACATGTATTTTAACAGCAGATTTTGCTTTAGTTACAATGAATACATCATAGTAAGAATTCTAGTTTAAGAAGTAGGTCTAAAAGAAACACCGATTTGATAGGCTAGACCACAGAAGTCAGCTAACCACTCAGGGGGTTCACAAAAGCCCAAGTTTGGTTTTGTCATAGATCGTCTATAGATAGCTCATCAAAGCCTGTGGGAAGGGCAAGTCCTCCAGGCCCCTTCAAAACAAACTGCTCAGCACCGATGTCCTGAAGCCTTGTGTGAGCAGGGGAGACAGGCGGCCATTGTCACCTGAAATAAATCACTATAAGATGTTCTTTATCAGGAGATTAGGCTGTCTCATTGTTATCATTTATTTATAATTTCTGCAGTCATATCTTCAAAAAACAAGATGTCTAAATTATCATTGATTCCTTTAAGAACATAAGGAGAGCTTTTTAGACAAACCAATTTGCAATTAAACTGTTTTAGAACAGATTTCTCCTGTTTTCCACAAATGCACAGAACCATATCTCCTGTAAAAGTAACAGCCCACATCAGGAGGATGTCCTCCAGTTTGCTCTTCAACATGCTGGACACCATTCCCATACAGGAGAGGCTGTCTGTGTCTCTGTGCTGCTGGTGCATCCTTCTCATGCTTTCAGCAGGCAGCCATGAACATGTGTCTATTTAAATGTGTGCCCTAAGTGTATGTGGAGGGTGTTTTAATGAACCACAGGGACCAGAAGACACACGCTGAGTCAAAGTTCACCAGCATCCCCCGCCAGCCTGCCAGCTGTCACAGGGTGGTGCAGGCTGATATTTGCAGTGGAAATGTCAAACCCGGTGGTTCCTTCCAGCTGAGTGCAGCCAAAGATGGATCCTTAAGGAAGAACTGGATCTTACATAAGCCGAAGAGTGGAGGTGTGGTCCTCGGTGTGTGTGTGTGTGTGTGTGTGTGTGTGCAGTTACTGCTTCACTAGCTCAGTATTCCTTGTTCCTACAGGTCACAGGACATGAAAAGATTCAGCATGGAGCCCTTGACCAGAGAGGTGTCCACTCAAATGGAGGAGGTGATTTGAACTAAAATGGAGTTTAGGGTATAATGCAATAATCGTAGACAGGTTAGATGGCAGATTAGAATGAAAATGGCAGAACATTGATTGGCGTGGTGGGTGTGATTTAGGACTCTGAAGAAAACAAAGATGGATTGAGATTATAGGACCATACTGCTTGAAGGATTGCGATTATAGGACCATACTGCTTGAAGGATTGAGATTTAAGGACCATACTGCTTCACGGATTGAGATTATAGGACCATACTGCTTAAAGGATTAAGATTATAGAACCATACTGCTTGAATCGTGTTGAAGACACATTTAAGTTTCTTTTCAAGTCTCATTATTCATAATAACTTAAGGTTTCACAGATGTTCGATCTGTATTGACATAAATGCTTGTTTCTACGATCTTGAGGCACTTTTATTCTACAATTTTTGCAAACTTACTTTAGCTCAGTTGGTTAGCGTAGAATAAATTCACTGCAAGCAAATACATTGATCTTGTAGAGAATCACTCTGAACCAGTTTGTCCTTAAATGAAACTGAGCCTACTATCTTTACAGCAATGAAATATTGATTTGGACTGAAATGAATGTTTGTTATAGGGATGCTATGTTCTTTATTTGACAATATGTGCCTTCAGCCCGTATCCAACCTTCTTGTCCCCATTAATTTCTCTTTCCACCAGCTGTTCCTTAATAATTATGAGAAAAAGATTTCTGGTCCCCTAGGCCCATGAATATTTCAACATGTCCGCCCATCTTTCTTCTTCACAAAGATCCTCTATCTGACTCCTCAGGTGCATTAAAACAAGAATGGGAAAAGAGAGAATAGGCCACAGGACTATTTCTGACCCACTAACAGCCCCTCAAAGGATTTGTCGACACAAACATATAAGCCCCCCCATGTAATCTGTCATAATAGTCAGAGAAACATGTTGCAAACGCACACACACACACACAGAGAGAGAGAGACTCGTGAGCTCCACCCTAGGGGCTAATTGGGGTTGGTATAAAAATGACTGGCTGGCAGACAGCAAGTAAACAAGCAGCTCTTTAGTTATGGCAGCTAAACCTGATAATCTCACTTCGGTAGCAAGAGTAAATAGATGTATAAGTATAGTTAATATTTCACGAGAAGTGACAGCGGTCCAGCTGTGGCAGTGCATGCACACACATGCATTAAGTGCAGACTTAGCCATGGAGGCTCAGGCAGAAGAACTTAATATGATATATCGCCCGATATGCTTTATGCACACATATACTGTATATCCAAAGAATGAGACACTTGATTGAAACGCTTCTGAAACTGGTGTGAAAGATAGACCTGGACGTTTCGCGTTTGGCCAAGATCCAAAAGCACACCCACCTTGCGAGACGCAATTTCATGGGACCCTGTTCAACACATAAGTAGTGGCCAAAACCAGAAAAGTATAAATTCCCCCCAAGAAAGACAGGCCAAGGCCAGTCAAACTATGTCAGGGCCCCCGTCCCCCCTCTAAAAGCTGCGGCTCCTGAAGTCAAAATTAATCAGTGGGAGAGAGGGAGGGAATCACACTAGGCTCCCTTCAGGAGGACGCCCTCTTCAGGCGGACGAAGTTACACTGGAGACAGGAGGACGCCTTCTTCAGGCGGACGAAGCTGCACTGAAGGCAGGAGGACGCCCTCTTCAGGCGGACGAAGCTGCACTGGAGACAGGAGGACGCCCTCTTCAGGCAGACGAAGCTGCACTGGCGACAGAGGCACAGCCAGGGACTTGGACTGGAAAGTGGACTTGGAGGGTTACTTCTCTCCATGTCGCTGTGTATAAAATCAAGTTTGACCTGCCTACCATGAGAATTTCTAGCTGAACGTTTTACATGCGTGTGCGTGTGTGTCTCTGTGTGTGTCTGGATCAGAGGCATGGCATGGCCTGATTAGAAAATATGAATTTCAATCTGCTGCTTTAAAAAAAATCAAGCTATTCTTCAGGATTTCTCTATATATTCTCTTGTCTTTCCACCAAATATCTATCTATATTCACTTTACCCCTCTGATCCTTTTTATCCTGTTCCTTTCCATTTCATATTGCATATTGAAAATACTTGGTTGGAGATAATGATAAAGAGATCACTTGATGCAAATTGGGTGGCTTTGTGCTCCCGCTCTCTTGTCTTTTTCCTTTCCCTCGCACTATCTCTCTTTAGCTCATTCTCACAATTTCTCTATCCGACTCTGATGAGACTGTAATGACAGGGATGATTGGCTTTGTATATTCATTTGCAGGTGGTTGGGATGAAAGTTCTATACTGCCGATTAGGTCAAGAGGAACGATTGCATTACGCAAATTATTTAAAGATAGCAATTGTGATAAGATCGACAAAACCAGGGGTAGAAGTTCTACGAAAATAAAGAATGTGGAACAAAGTGATTTTACAGTTTCCATGTGATTTTGATAATTGTGTAGCACCTGATTTAAAGCATTAGAGAATATCAAATTGATAAAAGAGATATTCAATTACAGTAACAAAAGCAAATAACTTGTGGTTGGAGGGGAAATGTATGTTGACTGTGAATTTTCTAATCAACATGAAGTAAAATTGAGCATGAGAGGAATGTTTGCTAAAGGTCAAGTGAATGCGATGTAAATAAGTGACATTATTGTGGTCCATTGTTGGTCCATAGAGCAAAATAAGAAAGTGTTACCCATGCTTATTAAGAACGGCATCAAGTATCGAGCTTCAACATAATGATTTTTTTTTTGGGGGGTGTAATAGCTGGATTTAAAGTGTGTATGCAACAAATAAAGCAAGCAGTATGTTAAGTTTGAAGGCTTTACCAATAAATATTTGAGGAAAGGGACAATGTGTATTTGTTGTTGCTTTTTGATTTTGAGCTGCTGCCAGAGAGGGCTAGTTAGAACAAGTCAGCTACTGAAATGGAAATGTACCATTTTTGTGGCAAGGACAACTATGGTTGGAATATGGTAATGTGGCTGAGGTTTGCAGGTTTGAATAAAATAAGAAGGTGGTAGTGCATGAATGCTTTGACTGATTTATGTCCTGATGTGAAATTTGTTGAATATTGTAAGAGAATGAGTGACAGAACTACAAATATTACATTAAGATAATGTAACATACATATAAGGAGATGTGGTGACGTGTGTCACTGATGCCGATTGGATTGCCGATTAAAAGACTGACTGCCTGAAAAAGAGGCTCTTAATATTGTGAACAGAATTGGAGATGGAGGACTACCCTGACTTGTACCCCTACCAAGTAAAAAACAGTTAATAGAAATAATGTGACAATGTTTGTATCACATGAAAAATATCTATATATAAACCGATTGTTGAAACCAATACACCTCAGAACTACCCATAACAATTTCGTCTCCGGCACATCAAATGTTTTCTCTATGTCCAGAGAGAGCACCCCACAAGTCAACCCTTTATATGTTTTGTTGGGTTGTAATGTATCAAGCCAGGAACTATTGTTTTTAAATTGTTGTTAAGACCTTAGTATACAACTTTGAATCAAGACTTCAAAAGTTAGTTTAATTTCTAAAGTTCAAAAGCTCTTTAAGTTTTTAAACTTTAAAACAACTGATGGTCAGACCTTCAGTTGTTTCTGGAACATTTGTCTGATGGATTGTAATCTCCAAGTAGTGTACTTTTATTTTACCAAAGCTTTAGATAAACGAGATAAGTAAGAGATACAGTTATGATGGTTCATTCATGTTTTTCTATATTCATCACACATTGGAGATGAGTCTTGTTGTAGTCTTGGCGCGTACAAGACCTATTAGTAGAGCTCTATAAAAAAAAAAAAATACAAAGCAATAGCTATAAGAGTTAACCCCACCCAGGGGTGACATCATAGCACTGCATGTCAGCGTGACCCATCCATCCCTTTCTGCTCTACACTAAGACAGTTGTGTTTCCTCCTTATTTCTTGTGGCTAGACATTGCGTGTGCATGAGAATTGTGAATATTTCTAGTGTAATTAACCTCCACCTACCAACTGTGGCATATTGCATTATAATTGTAAATGCTTGTTGTTTTGTTGTTTATGATGAGCGCTATCCCACTGACTAACAATAACCTGCCACATATTGAACGCTTGCATGCAATTTGGCCATCATTTGCTTTGCCCTGATATTTCTGCACAGCTGACCTTGAATATAAAAAAAGACAATCAGTAAAAATTGGTGAATTTACATAAACATCACTAATGATTTTTTAAATTAGATATAACTAAAATGCAATTGTCATTATGCAGTAGTTGCTTTGGTTTGGCATACCAATTAAAAACAACCACTGGGAGAAGTTTCTGCTGGGGTTTGGGTCACCCAGGATCCATTTGAGATTTTGATTATTTCATAATAAGGATAGACTTTTAATCATTAAACCTCCTTTTTTTTAAATAATTTTTATGGCCATGTTAATTGACATTTGCATAGTACATAGGCAATATAGCCTAGGTAGGTGCCAATTATAATTTATGTCTGCCTGACCACATTTTTAGGCCCTTTTGTAGAAGTTGCACTCACACTATCACTTAATTTGTAACTTTGGAAAGTAACATGACGTCATGCAAATATGTAATGTTATTTTTTCTTATTATTATTATACTATATGTACATACATTTTTCGTATAAAAGTATTTTAACAACAGTAAATTAACTCAAACCTAACCTGAAACAAATACAAGCACACAGACAGACTGGGCTACAGCACCACTAGCCGGTGAAACGTGGCATAACTAAAGACCAAGTGGATTTGGTTGCCATGGTGCGGCGTCACAGCTATAAAGTGAAGGGCTAGTGAATCAAGTTAGGCGTGTTATGGAACAGAAAAAATAACTGACTTTCGTTGTATTTCTGGCTGGCTACTGCTACTGTTTAGGATAATTTTCGCCATCATTGATTTCCAAAATTAACACTAACAGTCATGGCTGTAGTCTGGCGCAAAGGAAGAGTAAAATACAGCAAACTCAAACAACGATAACATAGCTACAACGACGTTAACGTGTTGTTCAAGTTAAGGTGACGTTTGTTTTAAAAATAAACAAGATAATGTTTCTAGCGGTAGTAACTTAGTTTGCGAGCCAGTGAGGTAACTTAGCTAGGACATATGAAATCAAAGAAAGAGGAGGAGGATCTTAAATAAAATATTAGCTAGCTAGCTGACACGTTAATATGGCTAACATTAGCTAAGTAACGGTAGCTTAATTAGCAAACGCGATAACGGTTAACTTCCCAGACATAACGATGGAAAACGTCACAATACTTGCATATTAGGAGGGTGACTGAGAGACTGGTAAGTTTACTTAATCATCTACGATCTAGACGATTTCGACTGATATATAGCCATCTGTTGATATGCCTCACATTAGTAGGAAACTATACTGTCTGCTAGTTAGCTGGTTATGTCACACGTTCTGACCGTAATAGTAATGTAGCCCAATGAATTGAGAGTTCTTAACTCCTTTTGTTTTATTAACATAAAAAATGACCTGTGTTGACTTTTATTAACTTTACATTATCTATATCTACCAAAGTAGATACATTGTCTATTTAAGTGTCTTTAGCCTATCGTACCAGCCTGCTTGCGGGTTACCTATTCAAACCTCAAGTTGTATCAGTTATTTAAAGCCAAAGGGAGTTCACATTTTAGAGGCTCCGTAGAAAAATATCGTTGGCATTTAATTATTTAACTTTACAATCACTACACCCTGCAATGTACCGATGACGGTAGCTACCCTTAAGCATGAGTGGGTGTGTGGTTAAATTGAGCTGGACTGGAGTGACCCGCGGTGTGATGAAGGGATTTCATTTTGGATGAAGGTAGTTTGTTTAAACCTGTAGACCTGGCCTAGTCTCTTATACTGTTTAGTGCACATGCCAGAGTGCCTCAGGCTGCATAAGCTTCGGCCCAGTGTAGCCAACCGACTCCGTTTGGCATACCACTGGCTACGCACAAACCGTATAAGAACACTAGGCTAGGACGAGTAGATTGAAGTCCAGCTTTTCAAATATTGGACATAATTAGCTGTACCTGACACAAAGAAATGAAAGTATAAATATCTGCAAGAAAGGTATGATGTTTGTAACTTGGGTGCTACTACAAATTGTAAACCCAATCTAGCTGGGTCATTCAAACCACAATAGATGTACCTTTTTCCCTAACAATATCTAACTTGATGCAAGCTTGAGGCATGCTTAGACCCCAGCCACAATATATATTCTAGCACGATTTAAAATACATTTAAAGATTTCCACTTGAACTGAAACATTTTCAACACCTCCATGTCAGTTTTTTAAATAATATATTAAGCTATTATCTTTTTAGAAGTAGGAACTCTTCTTTACCAAAATTGTAACACTAGGAGCAGTACAACTAGACATGTTGTTTTGCAATGCACACAAGTGGAAATGTAACATATTTTTTGACATATCGGTTACATGGAATGGTATGGAAAATACTTTATTGATCCTGGGGGAAATTGTAGTGTAGTCGTGTTATGTAGTCCCTAATGCAGTTATAATGAAATATTTTTTTTGATGTTGCTAAGAGTGTATAATGCTGTCATGGTGACCAGGAGTGTGGAGAGACGCTGTCAAGTGACCAGTGGAAAAGGAGCTATGCTGCCTATGTGTTGTTTTCTTTTCTGTTCTACATATGGTTGTGACGGCTCTGAAGTAGATAACAGAGCAACGGGAGTGTTTGTGTAGTCAATGACAGTGGAAGTGTGGTAGTGTGTAGTAACCTCTGTTTGTCCAGTCGCTTGGTGACAAAGATTCACCAGTCGTAGAGGAGCACTCTACATTTGTCTGAGTGGACTAGGGGGCTTGGGGATATTCAGCTAATCTTACTATTCTGTTCTACAGGTGTCTATTTGGTCTGGTCAATTGTACAATGACTTTTAGATTAATTTAGTTTAGTCTTGTATGTTAGGGCATTCGAGCAAGTCAGGTGCTGCTCCGATCGTGTCTACTTTTCAGAGTAAGAAGTAAGTGTTGAAATGTTCTCCCCTTTATAAGACCTAATGACTTGTTTCTTGCATCCATGCACACAGCACTAACATGGACTCTGAGAAAGTGCTGGACCCTTATGAGGACAACAGGGAAACGGAGCGGAGTCGGAGCCGCCAGTCTCTCCGGAGTATGGGCAAAGAGTCCCAGGTGTCCTTCCTAACTCCTAAACGGGATAAGAGTAAGGATGTTGAAGACAAGAGTATAAGTGCTGGAGATCGGGCAAGAACTCGTGTCCGGGATCCCGATCCGGACCGGGACCGGATGTCCGACGGGGAGAGACAGCGGAGAAGCAGCGGCTCGTTGTACTCAGAGGACTATGATAACGCGTCGCCCTCTGAGCGCTCGCTCTCTTCCTACTCTCACTCTCGGACACCATCGCCCAGCCCTCGGAAAGGTGTGTGTGCCAAGAGGGGATCTGGCAGCCCCTTTTATAAGAAAGGTAGACTAGTCACACACAAACACATCTTGACATTTTTCACAGGGGTTCAGCTTTGGAAAACGTTCTGCTCTTTCAGTTGAGATTATCAGTGGCCTTTGGAAGTATCACGAATCGTGCCGGACGACTCCGCTTATCAATTGTTCTTCATTAGTTTTTAAACCCATTGTTCGTTTACTTAACATTCACCAGTTAAATGGGTCAAATAAAACTTATGCATACATTTTTTCTACCATTTGTTACCAGTGAACATGGCTACAAGAATCATGTTTGTCACATTCTTGCTCTTCTTTTGGAAAACCAAATGAACACCCTCCTCTGAGATCCTCACATTTCCCCTGTAGAAAGCTCCACTTAACCAAATCTCCATTTTGAGCCACAGCTGAAACAAAAGCGTTTATTTACGTATCAAAATCTAGATTCTATATGGATTTTAACCTTAAAGGAAGCCCTAAAATCTACCAATCAAAAGCGTAATTTCAGTTTTACATCACAACATGATTGCAAGACTCATAATGAAGCAAATGTTTGTGAGATCATTTCAGTGCCCATTTGAGACCAGTGTAGTAATGTTATAGTTGTTAAACAGTTTGTGATAGGCTGCCCATTTGAGACCAGTGTAGTGATGTGATAGTAGTTAAACAGTTTGTGATAGGCTGCCCATTTGAGGCCAGTGTAGTGATGTGATAGTTGTTAAACAGTTTATGTGATATTCTGCCCATTTTTCCAGATCTATGTTTTCTTGAACCTTTTCGTCCCTTCTTGTATATCAGTGTGTGTGTGTGTGTGTCTGTCTGTCTGTCTGTCTCTGTGTGTATCATTATAATTGTTCTTCAGTCAAATGGACATTGAGTGCTCCCTTTGATCTAGCTGCCCACCCTGCAGGCATCCGTCGGGGTGTGCCGCGGCCCCACCGGCAGCAGCAGCAGCAGCAGCAGCAGCAGCGTCTGGGGGTGCGATCACACAGCAAGGACTCCACAGCGCCCCCCAAAGACCTGGACCTGGTGACCAAGCGCATGCTGTCGGCCCGTCTGCTGAAGATCAACGAGCTGCGCAACGCCCTGGCCGAGCTGCAGCAGCGCACGGACCAGCTGCACAAGGAGAACCGTGTCCTCAGGCAGGTCGGTGGCCAAGTCATTTATGCAATGTCCTAAGTATTTCTGATTTGAAACGTTAATGTTGTGTAGGCTTTGGAAACATTTTCATGGGTTTCTGTGGTTTAACAAACTAAAGTCCAGTGTGTTTCCAGAAAGGTTTTACGATGGGATTTGATTCTAATCATCCCTCACTTGATCCAGAGCCCATTGATATTTGCATCCAATCCGATAATTTTTGTGAAAACATAGTAATGTATCTAGTAAAGACCCTCTGTGATGTGACTAGAGTAAAGATCTCTGTGATGTAACTAAAGACCCTCTGTGATGTAACTAAAGACCTGTGATGTGACTAAAGACCCTTTGTGATGTAACTAAAGACCCTCTGTGATGTAACTAAAGACCTGTGATGTGACTAGACTAAAGACCCTCTGTTACCCATTTTCCACGCTTTTACAACTTCCAGTGCCTCTTTCCTGTTTTTTTACTTCTTTAAGACGTGCCTGGCGTGCTCCTTTTTCAAAGCGGCGCTCCCTTGTACTTTTACATTTTTGGCAGTGCACGTCATGTAGCCTATCTTATGTGGAAAATAGTTCAACTTTTGCCAAAGTGCAGCGCTGATCAATGTCACTTCTTGGTCAGCCAGCCAATCAAAATCAATTAAAGGCGGCACTAAAAGTGGTGCTTGGTCTTAGACCAGCAAAGCGTTGGAGCCAGCTTGGAACCCGTTTTCCTGGCTGAGAGCTCTTTGGCGGTGGAAAAGCAAAGAGCGGGTTCAAGATTTGGCTCTTCTTCCGAACCAGCCCTGGAACTTGCTTGGTGGAAAAGGGGTATCTGATGTAACTAGAGTAAAGACTCTGTGATGTAACTAAAGACCCTCTGTGATGTTAGTAGAGTAAAGACCTTCTGTGATGTAACTAGAGTAAAGACTCTGTGACGCGACTAGAGTAAAGATTCTCTGTGGTGTGACTAGAGTAAAGACTCTGTGACGCGACTAAAGTAAAGATTCTCTGTGATGTAACTAGAGTAAAGACCCTCTGTGATGTGACTAGAGTAAAGGCCCTCTGTGATGTAACTAGAGTAAAGACTGTGATGCGACTAGAGTAAAGACCCTCTGTGATGTTAGTAGAGTAAAGACCCTCTGTGATGTAGAGTAAAGACACTGTGATGTAACTAAAGACTCTCTGTGATGTTAGTAGAGTAAAGACCCTCTGTGATGTAGAGTAAAGACACTGTGATGTAACTAAAGACTCTGTGTGATGTGACTAGAGTAAAGACCCTGAGTGATTTGACTCGAGTAAAGACCCCCTATTATGTAGAGTAAAGATACTCTGGGACATTGTGGTTCCAGCTCCAGGTGCGGCAGGAGAAGGCCCTCCAGCGCTACGATGACACGGAGAGCGAGATCGCCCAGCTGCTGTCCCGCCACACCAACGAGACCCAGTCGCTGCGGGAGCGTCTGCGGCGCGCCCAGGAGAGGGAGCGGGCGGCCGAGCGCCGGCTGAAGGACAGCCAGGAGCAGCTCCAGAGGAGCCAGGCCGCCCTGAGCAGGCTGAGGAAGCTGGCCGACCAGCAGGAGCTGGGGCCCCGCGAGGAGCTCAGCCACAGACTGGAGCAGGAGAGCAGCAGGGCACAGGAGGGGGAGCACAGGATTAAGGTGACTGCTTCCACCTAGCCTAGAGAAAAAAGACAACCGTTCTGGGGGTGCCACATGACCTCTGTGCTTTAGAATCGGAACTACCCGACTAAACAGCCATTAGAGAGGCTAACCAGAACTGCTAGAGTGGTAAGGGTTTCCTCTATTTTAAAAATGTAGTTTTCTTTTCTAATATTACAAAGTGCACTTCAGCAATAACAAAAGTGGCCACAATAAAATACAAACTATAAAACAAAGATGACTTGTGTGTGCAGGAGCTAGAGCGCAGCATGGAGCTGAGCAGTGGTAGCTTCCAGAGGCAGCTGGCTGCAGAGAGGAGAAAGACCATCAGTGCCCAGGAGGAGGTCAGGGCTCTGCAGGACGAGATGGAGCGCCTCAGCAACAAGCTGAAGGTATCTTCAACACACACACACACACACACACACACACGGATACACGCGTACAGATACGCATTGATCTTACTTCATAATAGAAAGTAAGCTCTCAGTGAATATAAAGTGATTCAGTTTTGTACTCACAAACGGATCCTTTCTAGGAGAAGGAAAGGGAACTGGATACTAGGAACATCTACGCCAACCGCATGTTCAAACCTTCGGCTAGAAAGGACACTGACGTCAGCATCAAGAATAAAGGTATGGGTTGTAACTCAGTGGTTCCACAAATATTCTTCACTATCGATGGTATGGTGTTTACAAGGGTCCGAGACTTGAAGCTGTGTGCGTGCGTGCGTGCATGTGTGTGTGCTCTCCAGCCCCCAGCAGAAGCAGCACTAAGGCAGTGCAGACAGACGAGCGGGTGTTGAGTCTAGACTTCCCCTCCCCTCCCCCAGCCCTCACGCTAGCCATCGAGGACAGCCCACGGGCGCCAGGTGATTACCTCTCACTGAAGGTAAGCAACGTCGCCATTTTACCATCTTCAGTCAAATATCACATTTCTCTTTTTTATGTGTTTCACCATCTGTGCCTCTCTGCATTTTATTTTTCACCTCTGGAAAGGAGCATGGCAAAAGCGATAGAAAATGGACACAAACAGAAGACAGGATGGAGCAAGAGACAAGGAGAGAGGAAGTGAAGGAGAGAGAGATGGAAAAGAAAGAGCAGGAGTGGGATGGGAAACTAAAGCTGGAGCAGCAACTGAATGCTCTGGAGCAGAAATCTAAAATACTGAGAGATGGTAAGAATCAAAACCTTAGTGTTACGACCCCTCCTCCGTGATGGTACCGCTAGGAGTATGGAGGGAAGTGCAACAGCCCGTGTTCGTGTGAGTGTGATGTTGAGTGAAGGAGGGAATGTCCAAACCGGGAGGTATAGTGAAGGAAACCCCAGGTGGGGGTGCATTTATTATACAGGTGCCAAAAACGTGAACAGTACAAAATAACCTGGAGAAAAGCGGCACGAGCAGATTGTCAAAACAAAGAAACAAAACTACAGGCCCTAACTTAACTATTCCTAAACTGCCTACAACACG
>JAVQIZ010203000.1:0-15965 GCA_036023535.2 Galaxias brevipinnis
TGTCTTTCTCTTGTTCCGTGTGTGTGTGTGTGTGTGTGTGGGGGGGGGGGTCTGGTACGACCGTAGATTGGTCCCCGAATGCTCTCCGACGATGGATTAATCGCGGGTTCCCTTTGACGAACATATATTTGGTTTTGATCAAATGAAAATCACTGCTCCCATGCCACTGTCCAGTGGAGGGGTCTCCGTGCTGGGAGGGACGACTGGGCTCTGGCTTTAGGTGGTGGCTCAGCTTGGCCGGAAACACACGCACCTCGCTCGCACACCAAAGGCCCTAATTGTTTACACCCGCACACTCGTTCACGCATATATACGTATGCAACCGCACTCGGAAAAGCAGAGGATGATGGGATACGGCGACCGCCAACAACCCCATACTACACCCCCCCCCCCCCCCCCTTTTCTGCTGAGTCCCAGTTCATCGCGGGGAGGATATCACTTTTTAACTTAACTGATGAAAGCCATACCCCCATCTCACGGCTTTAACTTGTTTATCTTTTACCCGGCGACAAGGAAAGGAGCAGAAGAAGGAGAAGTAGAAAGACAGAAAAAAAAGAGAAGGGAGGAAAACTTTCAAGCTCCATTGCTCATTCTGGGCGAGGGAGATAGACAGAGAGACACAGCAAAACAAAAGGCAGCCACTGAAATTTGCATGGTGCTCAATTATACATTAGCGAACATCACTTGGCAATCTGTTCATATCAATTTAATTGGATTTTAATACTGCCTCTGATCTTGTTTTCTAATTAACAGCAGCGGCTGGCAATAAAGCAGAGCCTTGCACCCAGCAACACCTTTGATCCAGGCCATATGGAGTTCCTTGGAGCTCATTGGGAGGAATAAAAAAAAAAAAAATCTGTCACCTAAATATGGGCCTATGACAAGCCCAGAGGAAAGGGGGCGGGGTAGGGGTGGCGGGTGGCAGCAAGGGCGGCGAGGGGGATGGGGGGTGGGGGGGTCGTTTTGTTAGGAAGGTGGCATTAAAGGTGTGTGTCTGCGCGTTGGTTTGTGTTTGCCTGTTGTGTGTGTGTGTGTGTTTGACTCTGCATGAGGCATGTTGATCACTGTGTGTAGCTATGTCTTTAAGTGTGTGTATGTGTGTGTAGTTGTGTGTGTGTGTGTGTGCCAGGGGGCGGAGGGATAAGCGCGACCCCCAGATGGCCGGATATCGCTCCTGCGCGCGCCTTCATTGATTAATTTCTCTCTTGATTGGTTGTGATTACTGATAAATAAAACATGATCTCGGGATCGGATGCAAATCAGCTTGGGGGGAGCTTTGGGGAAATGTTGATTGCTTTTTCAAATCTGTTTATTTCTGGCCCTGCTGCCCTCAACTTTGGATTTGACAGGGGACCGTGAAAAGAGGAGGGCGTTTCTTTTTTTCTCCCTCTCTTCTCGTGTTGGTGTGGTTTCTTAGGGCAGAGTGTTGGTGGTGCAAATTCCAGCGAGTTTGACCAATTATATAATCATATTTAATTACAGGGCAACACATCATAGTAGGAGTGTGGCCAATACCAGACGGACTGACTGGAAGACGTATTACATTTCTATTCGTTCAGAAGCCTTTGAAGTAAGTGGTGGGACACGTTTGAATAACAGCACAAGTATGATAAAAGTCAAATACATTTTATTATGAATTTGATCTACGTTTTGTCAGGACGACAAGTTGCACTAGCATTAAAAAAACGTGACGCAGTGTGGCCAGTCTCACAAGCCATAAGTGCACGTAGAAGAGTGTTAATGCTAAAATAAGATACACATATTTTAATATCTAACCTATCAATATTTTCAAACACTTCAATAAATTTTTTTGCTGAACTCCGGTTTGAATTTTGATATGTAAAATCTGATTGTGTAATAATAAAAAAAACATTCCAGTCCATGTTTGCAACTTCAGGAAGCACTGAGTGTGTATCACAGTGCTTATTACATTAATGAATGCAAATGTCCCAGTGTGCCGAGTGATAAATGGAGGCCTTTGTATGCATTATCCACATCCAGAGGGCTGGTGTGTAGGGGCTGACTCTGGTAAGCTGTCCCCCCATCCAGAGGGCTGGTGTGTGGGGGCTGACTCCGGTAAGCTGTCACCCCATCCAGAGGGCTGGTGTGTAGGGGCCGACTCCGGTAAGCTGTCACCCCATCCAGAGGGCTGGTGTGTAGGGGCCGACTCCGGTAAGCTGTCACCCCATCCAGAGGGCTAGTGTGTAGGGGCCGACTCCGGTAAGCTGTCCCCCCGTCCAGAAGGCTGGTGTGTAGGGGCTGACTCCAGTAAGCTGTCCCCCCATCCAGAGGGCTAGTGTGTAGGGGCTGACTCCGGTAAGCTGTCCCCCCATCCAGAGGGCTGGTGTGTAGGGGCTGACTCCAGTAAGCTGTCCCCCCATCCAGAGGGCTGGTGTGTAGGGGCTGACTCCGGTAAGCTGTCCCCCCATCCAGGGGCCTCTCCCCCGGCTTCCTCCAAAGTTGACAGAGCCGCAGTGGAGGAAGTCACTCACACTAATCCTTTCTACCTCAGCCTTTACCATCCACCCACACACAAACACACACACACACACACACACATCCCATCTCACTATCATAATCCAGTCACCTCTAGCACATGCACATGCACACACACACACACACACACACACACACACACACACATCATCATCCTTCCCTCCCACCATTTTGACAGCGCTCACATTCCAGTTGGTCTAGTCCCCTGCTAATTGAGGGTGTTTGTGGGTGACGCTGCTTAGCGGTCGTCAGGAGGCATCTCTGCTGGGGGGCCTGGGCTGGCCCTGATGGCAGCAGACAGGGGGAGAGGCCCGGCCCCACCTCACCACTTAAAGCCCTAATTGTTATTAATGCTCCTGATCAAAAATCACCCAGGCAGCCCCTCACTGTCTGTGGAAGTAGGTGTGCGTGTGTGTGTGAGAAGAGAGAGAGAGCGAAAGGAAGAGAGAAAGCGCGTGTTAGACAGAAGTTGAAACAAAAACCTGAGAGAGAGCGTGTGTGTGCGTGCGTCCGTTCGTGAGAGAGCGCGCGCATTTGATTGCATGTCGCATTGCATGAGCGAGACAGAGAGCGAGAGGGAGAGGGAAGCTCGCCAAAGCCAGCCTGTACAAAGCCATGTTGTAATTTCACCTTTTTTTTCCTTCTCCCTTTCTTCACGCCGATAATCGAGGGGGCAAATCACAGGAGAAGAAGGGAAGGACGGAGGGAAGAAAGGAGGGAGGGAGGGAGGGAGGAAAGAGGAGGGAAAGCTGTAGTACGTCGGGCTCCTCTGCTTGGCGGCGGTATTAGCAGCCGGTCCCCTCGCTGGAAAGCGGGGCTTTCATTTGGGGTATGTAGGACTGCTATGTGGAAGGGCTAATTTGTAATTAGGCAGATTAACTAAATCTGGGGAATAGAAGAAAAGAGAAAAAAAGATTATTGACTTATATAATCAAATCAACAATGCGGGCCCTGGTTAAATAATCGTAGGCGGAAATCAGCTTGTTTGGGAAGCAGATCAGTTGGCTGGGTAACTCAGAGAGAGCGAGAGAGAGAGAGGGAAATAGAGCGAGAGAGAGTGAGAAAGAGAGGGGTGGGTGGGTGATGATCCACAGGATCAAGACCTCCTAGACTGTCACAACAGGGGGAGCTAGGATTAGCTTGTGGCATTGAGCTTATATTGATAAATCAAATTTACATTTCCTCACATTCCGTTAGCATTTAACGTTTGTCGCTCTCTCAGCATTTATTACATCTGATATTCTGATGTTATTTAGTTTCACATTTCTCTCGAAATGGTCGATAAAATAAAGTCAGCGATAGCGGCTGTCGCAGAAATGTGTGATTTCCTGAAAAAAAAAAAACGTGTGTGAAGAAAGTTGCAGACAAACAGAGCCGTTTTGGGGCTCGGGAGGAGACAGTTTGCACTGCGTGTCCATTTTCCCTCAGCCCACATTCCCTCCCCACTCAATTACCCTATGCAAAGTTTATGGCCTGTACTCCACATTATTATCCTTCTTTAGAGAGCTTCTTTATGCAAAGTCAATTAAGTGGCAGGCCGTGTTGCCGGGATAGGCTTCACAGGGAGGGAAAACATTGGCGAGGCACGAAGTGTTTGAGATCGGGCAGAGATTTTCCAAATACAAACAAGCCCTTAAGGAAGCCCTCCGTCCCGGTCGGGAAGTCTTCATTTTAGAGACAATGCATAAATCTACATCTAAATCCAAAATTCACCCCTCCAAATGTCATACTTTCAGGTGTTTCCATCCCGAGAAAATTGTGTCTTTTACATGATAAAGAGTAGCATTTCACAAGCGTCATGTTTGTCAGCGGATGCCGACACTCAGACAGAATGCAATGAGGGCAGGCTTGTGCAAGTGAAGCAGGCGCGTGCTAGTCAACAACACGGTAAAATGTTCAGTGGACTGCAGGACACACATACTGAGATAAAAAAAAACAAGATCTGCGTGGATTACAACCTATTGACTAATGCTGTCCTTAAGTCTTAGTCAGAAAACGGAATTCACATTTTCATGCTTTTCAATGGCGTGCCAATGTTTGATTTCGGTGTGTCTAACCCAGTGCTCGACTTATTTACATTTGAAAGGCTCCAGTAAGCTTGTGACACAATGCCTCATTTATTGAAACTAGAATAGACTGTTTTGACGATGTGATTTTAGTTGGCGTAGCCTATGCTCCATATTTAATGTGTGGACGTCGACCCATTAGTCGATCCCACTGTGGAAGGCAAATGCAAACAAAGGTGGAAACGGAAGGGAAGGCAGAGCCCTCCATTAAGTGGGCCTTGCATTGAGCTAGGATGAGCGCTTATTGTTTTGACAGGCAAACCAAGGACAGGCCAAACAATGTGTGTCCACGCTCCAGGAAGGCCATTCCAAACAAAATGTGTGTCCTTCTGCTCTTATGTGTCGAAAGTTTCCATCTTATTTAACAAAGGGGGACTTTCAATGCCTTTTCTATTGCAAGCACACCTAGTCCATTTGATTTAAAAGACAAACAAAATGTATTCCCCCCCCAAAAAAACAACCTTTTTCTTTGTTCTGTTTCAGCTTGAGTTAAATATACAACTATTCTATGTCTTACCTTAGATAGAGAAGCCTTTCACCATAGTTTTTAATTTGTTGTTGGACACTTGTGATACATGATGGCAGGTATAGAGCTGAGATAACATGGAAATACAATACCACTCCAACAAACGCAATATAGCTTGAAAACGTGCAAGCTTAAAATAATGTAAGAGACTCGTCTCTGATACAAAATATGTAGTAGTAGTGTGTGTATGTGTGTGTGTGTGTGTGTGTGTGTGTGTGTGTGTGTGTGTGTGTTTATGGGTGTGAGTGAATGTGTGTGGAGGCTCATTGGATTAAAGCTCCATTGTATTCTGACATAGCTGGCCCCAGGGGCTTTCATTTTGGGACGATTTAGGGGTCTTCTTTGTGCAAATGAAATTGTCTCCTTCCATAGGAGTGTGGATGCTTCAAGATGAGCCGTTCTCCCTGTATCTGTGAGAGACAGCGCTGGGCTTCATTGTGAGACGGCGCTCACGTTGACAGAGGGGCTGGCTTTGTTAGACCCCCACGCTGTATCCTACAGCCCCAGCATTACCCGGCCACGCTGTTCGTGGGGCCCATAGAACGCGTTCCTCGGCCGGGATCTCCATAGCCGGGATCCCCCGCCGCCGCGGCGTCGCTACGTTCCAAATGGCCTCCAGAGCGTTCGTTTAGTCCATGGATAAGGTCTAATGGGTTTGCTTGCGCTGAGGCCCAGGCCCAGGGTGTGGGGGCCACCTAGCTCCTTGGTTGCATTTGGAGCACACGTTGTTACGGCTCATCATGACATGCGTCATCGAGGGTCCGGCTTCTCTCCTCGGTGGGCGGATATTTGCTGGCTCCCCCGCCGGCCTTTTCCCACTTACGGCGGTGAATATGTGTAGGAGAGGAGATCGGGGGTATGTAAGCGGGAGGTGTGCGTGCGCTGCGCGGGCGTGTACAGGTGCAGTTTGGTGTTGTGGCGTTCACCCTGGCCCGGTCACTATGGACTGTGGATGAATGGGACAGCGCCAGCCGAGGGATCACAGAACTCCCACGCAGCAACACAATGTGGACGCACCACGGTGTGGACGCACAACTAGTTCAGAATAGAAATAAAATGTGTGTGTGTGTGTGTGTGTGTGTGTGTGTGTGTGTGTGTGTGGCATTTGTTGGGATTCTATGTTGGTTTCATGGCGGTTGTGCTGGGGCCATGGGCGTTTGTGGCCTAAGGGGGAGGCAGGTGGAGGAGGCTGGAGATGGGCCTGCTGGTTGACGAGGCCTGCCCTGTGACAGGGAGAGAGTCCCTCTCTCATTAAGCCTGCTTTCCCTAATCCACCGGCCCCATCCACACCTCTCCTCCTCGCGCCCATCCCAGAAAAAAGCCGCTGCACGTTGGTTGTCAGAAGATGCGACCCCCCCCCATCCCCCTTTTTTCTCTGCTCCCCCACTCTCTGCCATTCCGCCTCATTCCTTTATCAATGAATATGCCACTCTTGACACTAAAGACTTAACATCAAATGAGCTCGGAAATCCATTTTCACACTTTGGCTGCCCATTCCAGGGGCTTTGTTTTGAGAGAAAAAAAAGAAAGTGGCGAAGGAGAGAGCGAGGCTCACAGACAGAGAGTCGCCTTTGTTCCCCTGCCCCCTGGCCCTCGGTGCCCGCGCGGACCGTACCACAGGGAGATGGGTAGGGGGGATCAAACGGCCCGCTCGGAAAAGCGCCGCTACCTGGCCCCCGAAGATGCCCCCTGGCACTCGCAATTAAATCAGCCGGCTTGGAAAAATTTCCTGGCACCGTCAATCAAAATAATTTACCCTGGCATGGTGGCTTTCTTAAAGGCGCACCGCTGCTTTTCTGAGGGGGCCTGTCCACTTAATTCAAAGCTCTTTATTCAAATCAGGCCGAGGAGGAAGAGCCTGTAACCGGGATTCTTATCCTCCAGCCTGCAGTTGTCTTCAAAAATAATGTGAAAGAGGAAGAGAAAAAAAATGGAGAGAGAGGGGAGTGTGGAGAGAAAAGAGGCGCCCGGTGAGGCTGTGTGTGTGTGTATGTGTGTGTGTGTGTGTGTGTGTGTGTGTGTGTGTGTCATTTGAATAATACGCTGGACACTTTCAATCTCACAGAACATAAGAGAGAGGTTTTAACGCACGGGGTGCGAGGAAGCCCAGTGCCCCTGGTCGCCTTGGCGGCGCTCACTTCAAAGAGCGCGCGCTGAAGTCAGATGGAGGTTAAACTCAAAAGTTGCGGTGACCAAAAAGGTGGAGTGAATTCTTAAACAACAGCACTCCATTAGTGTATGCGTGTGTGTGTTTGGGTTATGTATTCGAGGGCAGAATGTGATCGCTTTTAAAAGTTCGAGTGTGTTATTTATGCGTTGTTTGAATTCAAGCATACGTCCACTGTTCTGCATAAATACATAAATACACCGCATGGCTTCTTACGTTGACAGTGCACATACTGCCACAGCTTGGGTCTGCAAAAACAAAAACAAATAGCCAACTCGTCTCTTTGAACCGTCTCGGTTAAATTGTTTAGTTTTAGAAGGGCCGCCACAAATAATATCATTTAATCTGTGGTGCCTATCTCCAAGGAACCATCCATAATCCAAAACTAGGAACACTACAACATGTGGAATATGCTCAGCTTATCACTAGGGAGTGAGTGTGAACAACTTTGACTGTTTCTCAGAATCACAAGAGCCTCCATGGCCTCCCCTCTCAGGTGCTCCTTCAATCCCGTCCCCGATCCCCGGCTAAGCCCTGGCAGCCTCTTGCCTCGACGACATGTTGATCTGTAAGTAATGACCAACAAACACTTGATCTGTGAGTAATGACCAACAACCACTTTTCCCACGGAGCATTGTTTCGCGAGGGCCACATTTGGCTGGCCTCCATCTGAATTACCTGCGCCGGCAAACAGGTGCAGAGCGCTCTCCACCGGCTCCCCCCGCAAGCGCGCTTTGTCTCGTCAAAGACTCCCGGAGTCTGTCCACAGCCATTGTTCTATTCTACACCTTCCTTATGGCATAAATCATAACGCGTCCTCTGCCTCCGCGGCTGCTTTCTCTGCGAATCTGAGAAACCGCAGGGTGCTCCTCCAGTGCTTTTGTGTTGCCCCTGATAGACAGCCATGCATTGTTATCTGACGTAGACAAAGGTAGGTTTTCATGTTTCTCCTGTGTTGTGTGTGTGTGTGTGTGTGTGTTTTCTTCTCCTCTCCTCTCCCTTGCCTTTGACTGTACATGAGAGCTCTTTGAAACGGCTGTGTCGCCGTGTGGGAGAGCGCAATTCACAGGCGGAGAGTTAGTTAGCGTGTTTGTGTCATTACGAGATGTTTGCCAGGCCAACATAGCGATAACCCCTCATCACGTTGCTTTGAATATAAACCCAGGTAACAGCAGATCAGCCGATCCTGGCTGGGCTGAGAGCAGGCGGCGGCCTGAGCGCCTTGCACTTCCAGGTTTTTTTCTCTCCCGATGACCTATAACGTCTTCCGACCCCTGGATGAAAAGGGAGGGATGGTAATTGACGGGAACATTCCTGACTTGTGGGGAAAGGCCCCGGGGGGAGAACTTGAAATGATGACCAAAACATTTTTTGACATGCTAATTAAATGTCAAACCACAATGGTGCATGTGCCGCAGACGACACACCTTCAAAGGACGGCAGCGTAATCAGATTCCTCCCAGTCACTCTCTCGCCATCTTCAGGTTCTCTCCCTTTCCTCCGCCGAGGAAATAACCGCGGCGCAAAGCCTACATTTTCCCTTCTCCAGTGAGTAACTACCGAAAAAGAGAGATTCATCACTGACATGGAAAACAATGAAATCCGTGGCTCTGAGACTATTTTTATCTAAATATACGCTTAAATACATTTAACTGACCAGGAGAATAGCATGCAGAGACTTCCAATAAACCAAGATAAAGTGCCGCGGTGGCACTTTGATTTCGGCGTCTTGGTACTGAAAACAAAATGGACTCTTCTATAAATCATGATAACGTTTGACTGCAGGGGGAAAAAAGGAGCAGTTATGCGAATGCAATAACAGATAAAAAAAAGTAGGGCATTAAAAAAAAAAGTGAGCTCCATTGTCATGGCCTGAGAGAAGGGGGAAGTAAGAAAACAACACAAAAAGTCCTGAGGCGAAAGCAGCTTGCATACATTGGCAAGACGTCGGTATGCGTTGGTCTGAGGCCAACAGCTCGTCAAAGCTGAGTTATGATCTTCATACAGTAAAAGTGGAACTCGCCAAGCTGAGCTCGGCCCCGGGGCGAGAGGCCCCAGGCACCCCTGCCGCTAATGGCTAACCCCGTGGACAGAGAAAGGAAAACTCGTCTGTGGTCAAAATAAAAGCTGTCAGCCCGTCAACCCAGCCCTGCTATTATAGATGAGGGTAATTGAGTGTTTGGCCCGTGATTGCAGCCGCCATTGGCACTTCTGATAAAGGTGGATGCCACATTTAATTCCACTCTCGCGGTACAAGGAAGTGGTGCGGCAAGTTAACGACATAAAAACACAAACGCTCAACTTTCTTCCAGCTGAATCACCTGTGTCAAGTGGGGTGACGGTTGAAATAAACAAAGAGAAAACCACTCTTTGTTTTGCATGATAAAAGTTTGACGTGAAGATGGACTGGCCTTGGCAGTAAAGGCCAAGGCAGCAGGCCGACATGAGAAGACAGATGAGGACTCGAGCCAGCTTTTAAAGTGAGAGTGAACTCGCGTGCTCCCGCCTAACCGCTCGACTGAACGAAACTCCCCCTGGGCTGGAACGGTATGTGTAATATGAAATATGAAATGACTGCGAGCGCCTCGGCCTCTCACATCCAAGTTAACCTCGGGAGGCCTTCTCTTCACCGTCATGCCTCCACCTGTGTGAAAGAGTTAGTATCAAGTGTTCCATCTGCACAGGTTGGACAGGAACAAATGTCTGACTGACAGGGAGGCCCAAAGCCAGACTGAACCGGTTCCTTCCGCATTGGAAGGTCCTGCACATGGTGGGAGTGGAAACTCAAACTTGGAGCACATGTCACATTTAAGGATTCGTGTTCATACTACGGAGGACTGCACCGTCTCAAGCCATGTGGGATAATCCATTTATACAATAATGACTGTGATATCTGTTCTTGTGGCAATTTGGCGTGTTTTCTTAGAACTCTAGGACGAAAGTCCCTCGATATGGGCTCTCCTGAGAGCAGGACAACGGTTGTTGGCAAAAAGTCTGGATTTCAGTGGCACTCCCGCCAGTCTGCCAACATGGTCCAGAGGGAGAGCCATGGTTTGAAGGCATGGGCTCTGGTGTTCACAGACATTTGAGGGCACATGTCTGTCTGAGATGGACACTACTAGGCTCTGAAACAAACAGCAAAGTGGGTTAAGAGAAGAGGGTCAGGACGCTCCAACTACCCCCACCCTCCCAAACATACGCACAAACACGCACTCCCAACCACACGCACACACACACACACACACACACACACACACACACACAGCCAAAACCCCATGGAGGGAGTGTTAATTAGCTATGCTTATCATATAGCGTGCTTGCTCTGGTATTGAGCCAACTTTGCTAAACAAAGAAAGATAAAGCTGTGAGGGCTAGCCCAACAAATAAAGAGTGAGGCCTGGATTCTGTCTCAGAAAAGACCCCACCTTTCTTTCAATCTAACCTCAATAGCGCATATTTAAAAACCGGCCACTTTACACTATTACGTTCCATTGCTATTATCCCATACTATAGTATGTTGTGCTCATTAAGGTTGTGAAGTAGGGAACTATCAGTCTAGTCAAACTCCATTCAGGAGTAATTGGCCTCATTAAGTTGTCTCGAGTGAACCGTGAAATTGTAACGCTCAAAACGAGTACAGCTTGTTCCCTCATATTGGGTGTCCAGCTAGCGAGTGGGCACACCTAGGTGCTGTGTCAGTGGTGGCACAGAGGGCCTTTCTCATTCAGTGAACCTTACACTCCTTGCATTCAGAAAAAGGCCCTGCAGGTCTATCTGATCACATAAAGAATAGGTTCAAAAAAGACCCATGTATTATTAACAGTGTACGTTAGGGTTAGGGAGGTTAGAAGGGAGGGTGGCACATATGGTCCCGACGAAATCCATACCTTAATCAAGTGTAGGCCCGAGAGAACGTGATTTTAAATTGCAGTTCTTCATACAGTGACCTGCCTATGTCACAGGCTTCTCCACGGAGTGCACATCTTTGTGCTGAGTTTCAAAGCCTCCAGGCCCTGGAGGAAAACACAGGGGGGGCCACACCATCCAAGCCCCAGCCGCTGTACCGTGATGGGGCCAGAGGGGCAGAGAAACTGCCCGTGCCATGCACTAATTAATGGAGAGCAAAACGTGCAGAAAAAATATGATCTATGCTGCTTCTTTTTCTTCTTCTTTTTTTTTTCATCTGTCTTTACAAGAATATAATCAAAAGCATTTTAGGCGTCCTGGTGCGCCAATCACACATCAATCCACGGGCCTTTTGAGTGGCTCGCCGGCCAGTGCTCCTCCATCTCAGATATCATTGCTGGTGTAATCATGCATATACATATTTCTGCTGCCTTCAATCGCGCGGGATGGAGTTGTAGCAGCTAATGTATTCTGAGTCAGACCAACTGCCGTTCGCGGAGGAGGGGGGGGGGGGGAGAGAAAGGACTTGGTTGAGTAACCGTAATAATTGGAAAATGATTCTGATAGCCTGAAACAATCTAATATATTACAGAATTTTATTAAAATAATATCAAATCAAATTAACTGCTATTCCATAATGAATTAGGTAACAAGGTAGGCAGATATTAATCGCTATCCCCTCCCGCAGGCCAGGGTAGTCTGGGGGAGGGGAGGGGGTGCAGGGGGTGGGGGGTCCAGGGAAGGAGAGGGAATGAGGGTTATTAACTTGGCTCTTGCGGCTTGTTAGAAGCCAGTGAGAGAGGCAGTAAGAAAAACTCCTCCAGGAGTGATGTATGAATATTTCCCCTCGCCTTCCAAAGGTTCCTTGTTTTTTTTTCTTTGTGGACTTTTCTGGGATTATGATTTCCCCTCTCTCTCCCTCCCTCCCAAGTGGAGCTCTGTACTACTAAGGGCAGCGCACGCTGCCGTCCGTCTCGCACGCCATTGGCCGGTGGAAACCAGCCCTCTCGGTAGGACGGGTAATTAGGCTGGCGTGCCCTGACTCCGTCCTGGTGCGCTGCTTAACGCGGCTCCCCTCAGCGGTGCGCTGCGCCCACGCCCGTGGGGGCCCTTTGAGGCCCCTTACATCTGGACACTTGGTTTTAATCAGGGCCCGGTCCGGTCCTTTGAAAGCCTAATCAGATGCCTAGCTGAGCCGTGCCAGATATTTAATGTACCTCCGCCTCGTGCCAGCCCCCCCCCCACCCCAGCAGGTCGAGGCCTCCCCTAATTCGGGCATGCCAACCCATTACTGCACCCGTGAGCCGGGCCAACGACAGAACGGGACGCAGCGCCCCTCCGCATGCTGTTTAATGGCGGCCTTCGCCATTACGGCTCAGTGGAAACTGTTTTTTTTTTATTATTTCTATACTTTTTTTGAGGTGCAGCAAAACCAGCTTGGCACCACCTAGGCTCGTGGCTGTGACTTGTTTTCAGCAGGAAACTGTGAAGGTCCCCTGTCAGAGTGGGGGCCCTTTGTCCCCCCCACTTCAACACGTCTGGGAGGATTAGTGCAGTGCAGATAACCCTAACTCTGGCTGTGCCAATGACGTTCTCACGGGGTCGCCTAGGCTGGGGGGAACTTTTATCCCCACGCCGGCTCACAGACGTGGCTTAACCTGGTCCAGAGAGGGCTTTTGTCAGTTTAGGATCACGTTACCAGGATTTGCTGGTGGTCGGCGTTGTGGATTACCGTCCGCGGCCCCGCGGCGCGGCGGGGGTATCTGCCCTGGAACCTGTGGGATAACGTGGGGGGGGGGTCCCACGTCCCTCCCCCCCCTCTCCCCTCCAGAGCAGATAAGACGAGCTGCTTATGGGAGACGTCGCAGGTGTTCGCAAAGTCGCTCGCCCAGGAAAGACGCGCAACTTGCGGGGGATTTCAGCGAGCGAGCGAGGGGGGGGGGGGGTATTTTGCTTCCCGTTAAGAGGCGTCGGATCCCAGGGACGGAGCGGGAGACAGCGAGGAGGGGTGGATGGAGCCGCACTCCGAGGAGATTACGCCAGCCCCCAACCAGGCGGCTCACTGTATCGCACCGCTCGTGTCTCTGGGAGAGAGGCGCCGGCACATTCCGACATGTCGTTGACAGTAAGAGGGTGGGAAACTTCCACTCGGGAACTTTTCCAGGACGAGCGCGAGGAAGCCGCGTCAGGAGCCGCCGCGACGCACCGAGTGTGTGTGTTTGGTTTCCGTTCGCCACGCAGGTGAACCCCACCGTCCCTTTTAATTAAAAGACTACATTTCCCATGGAAAGCGGCGGCCCCTCCCCCCCCATCCCCCCTCCCCACTTCGCCTTCCCCCTCGATCCACCACCTGATGGCGTGGGCCTCTCCAAAACATTTTGGAATTTTTAATTGCTAATTATTTCGGGGGGCTTTTTATGGCTTTATTTTCTCGGTCACAGTCAGCGGGGAGGAAGGGAAGGAGGCAGGGGAGAGAAAGAGGGACAGAGAGGGAAGGAGGCAGTGGAGAGAGAGAGGGAGGGAAGGAGACAGAGGAGAGAGAGAGAGGGAGAGATTAGGTTCCTCCTGGGGATGGAAGGAGGAGATGAGACGCAGGCAGAGGGAGGACAGCTCCTTGCCTGATCCAAGGGGGGCTTTGCAGGCCAGGGGGGTGACAGCTGCACTGTCTTTAGCCCCGGATTTGAATTTGAATTCTATCTAACGATGCAGCGCCGGCGTGGACTTGGCAGGGCAGTCGGCTAATCTCCCAGACACAAATGCCTGGGCTTTTCTTCTGTGCCCTCGCCCAGATTTGAGTAATTAAAGTTAAATTGAAGGGAATCAAAAATATCCTTCTTGTACCGAGGCTGTCTGGCTAATGCCAAGTGTGAATAGTCAGGTTTGTCCTCAGAACTATAATCCCCAATGCTATTTCTCTCTCTCTCTCTCTCTCTCTCTCTCTCTGTAAAAGCCGTGGTGCTGCTGCCAAGTGTTCACGAGCACCAGAGTCAGTGATAAGGCCCGGGCCAGGGCCACGGCCTTTCATCTTCCAGACATCTTTAAGAAGAGAGTGAGAGAAAGAGAGAGAGAGGGGGGCGATAGGCAGAAGCCTGGGAAGGGATGGACAGACGGAGGGAGGGAGGAAGGGCAGAATACAAAGTGGACGTGGCCAACTGTTGGTGAACGGTGGCCGTGTCCGAATGGAGGCAGAGGCGCGAGGAGTACAGACTAACACTCCCTGGTGGGTCCTGTCAGATAGACTCACGTACACGCCGACACACACACACACACACACACACACACACACACATATGGTTCAGTGAGAGGGCTTATATGGCCGCCTGCTAAAACCCACAGATTCCTCCACCAGGTCCTCCATTCCCCCCCGTGGTACGCGTGCGTGTCTTTCCCGCCCGCCCGCCCGCCCCGCCCCGTCCTGCACCCTCCTTCCTCCCTCCTTTTCTAAAAGAGGAGGAAGCCCACATCCAGGCCAGATCCACCTCCTCCTCCCCTCAGCCTAGACTTGAGCCTGGCTCAGTGGATGCAGCGGGGGAACCGGCAGGCGCACGCTGGGTAAACAGAGGGAGAATTAAGTGCTCCCGCGGCCATCTGTGTGATCAGGAGGGGCGTGGGACTAACCTGGGAGCGGGAGGGCGGGCGGGCGCCGGGGTGTTTGCCGTATGCGTCTGTCTACGGGCGCCGCCGTTAGGTTAGGGTACGTGTGTGTGTGTGTGTGTGTGTGTTGGGGGGGGTGGGGGTGGGGGGGCGTGTGTTGTGTGCTTGAGCGATGTGCGAAAAAGTAGTCGTATCTGGCGTTTTAAAATTTTCTCCGTATGCTTTTGTGTGTGTGTGTGTGTGCGCGTGCGTGCATGTGTCAGTGTGTGTTTGTGTGTGTGTGTGTGTGTGTGCGTGCGTGCATGTGCCAGTGTGTGTTTGTGTTTATGTGTTATCACAGTACAGTAGACAACCAGTCAGACGAGCAGCCTGTGCTTTTTGCTCCATGTGCCAGGTAGTGCAACCTGACCAAGGCTGGAACACCCCCTCCCTCTCTCCCTCCCTCCCTCCCTCCCTCCCTCCCTCTGCTGGTTGCAGGCCCACAGCTCGAGGCCTAATACCTCTGAAATTACCCCGGTGCTCTTTTTTGGTAACCTGAGTGATGAGAATGTCAGCGGTCGGGCAACAAGACTCCAATTGTATACTCTCCCTCTCAGACGCTCTGTCTGTCTGTCTGTCTGTCTGTCTGTCTCTGTAGCTTGTGCCAGTGGCAGCCACCCCTCACTTTGCTCCAAGGGCCTCCATCCCCCCAGCCAGACCCCCCCCCCCCCACCCACCCCCACCCTGTCTCCACCGGCCTGGGCTTCCCTTACACCTCGCTCCGTCCACATGGAGAAACACGGAGCCACATACATTGTGTGTAAAGCATATTTTCTGTTTCAGTCAAGCACAAACCCACACCCACACACACACACACACACACACACACACACACACACACACACAGATTGTTTCTGTCTCACACCATCTCACCTGTTTGGTATTTATTGAAGCAGTCAAATCAACCACAAACCCTGCTACTTCTCCTGAACAATTACACTTTGGCTGAGTCTATCTTCCCCCCTCTCTCCTCCCTGTTTTCTTGTCTGACTTTCTTTCTGTGGGGTCTCCAGGTCTCCTCTCACACACACCTTGATTCGTAATCCCCTACCAGCCCAAGCACCCCCCCGACACACACTCATACACACCGTTCTGTCTGGCCCCCCCACCACCCACCCTCAACCTTCTTTCATCTGTCCCCACTCCTACTCCTCTCCTGCTCCCGTCACCG
>JAVQIZ010203005.1:0-16432 GCA_036023535.2 Galaxias brevipinnis
CATTTTATTTAGTTTTTAGCGCTTTTCTCGAGACTCAAAGTGCTTTACACAAATTGGTTGCCAACTAATTACACAGAACGAACAAAGAACAGACAGCTATCAAACACAACACTCAGTCTGAGTGACAGCTATCAAACACAACACTCAGTCTGAGTGATACCACGGCACCTATCAAACACAACACTCAGTCTGAGTGATACCACGGCAGCCAATTTGCTTCAGACTTGCTCACCCAACATATTACGACAGAATTGCTCACACATAGGACACACAGACCAACTCCAGGTAAATTGGCAGTGACTGGTCAGGGCACTGGTAGGAGAATGGAGCATGTTTTTAGATGGTGGGAGGAAACCGGAGTACCCGGAGGAAACCCACACAAACACGGGGAGAACATGCAAACTCCACACAGAAAGGCCATTGGGTCAGGTGGGGTTTGAGCCCTGGACCTTCTTGCTGTGAGGCACCAGTGCTAACCACTGAGCCACTGTGCTGCCCAACATTAGTCACATTCCCCCATGTTGATAACCGCCCTTAGACATTTGACCCCCTTCGATTGGTCAAAAGAGTCACAAAAACCAAAGATGCAATGTTTCAAAAGTGAAATATAATGTTGCACGTTTTCATTTCATGTATAGCCACGCTGGGACAATTATGTTTTATCTGACATGCAGACATTAGTCAAGGGGAGAAGGCAAACCACCAAATTTTACCTGAGCACATCTCTTGAGGTGTTTTCACTCTCGCTAAATGTCTGTACATATCTAAGCACACAGGCACATTGACAGTATTCTCTAGTTACTGGATGTGTTCAGGTTCTTTTGCCTCCTGAGAGGTAAGCCAATGCTTAGCCTTTACAACTTTACTTGTTGTAAACAGTCTTTACTTGGTAATTTCATCCTGGGTGGGAGGATGACAGTCTGGAATACGATAAGCCTAAAGTGACTGTAATTCCATCAATAACTTTATAGGCATAACTAGAGAATATATAATTGTTCATCCCCTGGTAAAGGCTAGTAACCTCATCTATCTTATACACTACAATGACTTCTGCAGCTCACTGGAATCTGAACAGACATGTCTTTGTACATGTTCAGGTGAAATGCCATCTATAAAGAGTTGTTAGGAACATCATAAAAGGTTTTATAAATTATAGGGTTAATATTTTGGATAAAAACACACATGAAAAGTATGACATTTTTTCACCTTAATGCGCACTTCATTCTCCCTGGGTGGTGCAACCTGCACCTCTTCGATTGAAAGAGGTTTGCCAGGCTCCCATGCAATGGCAGCCTTACACGTAATCACCTGAAAAAGAATCTGTTCGTGTTTTATTTTATTTTTTGGCCCATGCTTAGAACATTGTTTTTGCGCTGCTAGACACTAAACTAACACAAATAAATAAATGGATAAAACTTTAGGCTACGTAATATACTAAGTTTCCTGTAGAGGGCGTTATTGTCCTTTGATCAATGTAATTTTACCTGGCCTGTTGTAGACATAGCATACATAGAGATGTCTATGGCTTGAAAGTTTTGCTAACAGTCCAAAGAGCCAAACAATAAGGCTATCTGCAAAGCATTCAAGTAAAATTAATGTATGATTAGATTAGGTGGATTAACTGCAGAGTGTGATAAGTGTCTGGGTTTTGGAATAGCCTTATACAAATTGTATTATTATTATTAATAATAGTAGCCTAATAATAATATATTCATTAACAAACGCATTCATTAACAAATCCTTAATCATAAGAAATTCGCTTACGTTGTTCCGTAACACAGCATGTAATATTCAAAGATAAAAGTTAATTTACCTCGATCTCCTTATTCTGACTCAGAATCTGAGTATCAACATAGCAAAGACAAGAGAGAAACATTGGCGTAAAAATAAGCTTTTACGATAGTGACGATTTCCGTGTGTTCAATCATTTACGGTAGGTTCTATCTCAGCCACATGTGTCGGCGTGTAGAGCGAAGGCTCTAACTAAACCATAAACTGCCGTATTTGGAAATTTGGTAAGTATTTTCTGACTATAGACATATATTAAGACTGCGAATTTTGCGTAAACAGATATTTTTGGTTTATCTGCTGTTACGTAATATTGAAGGCTAACGAAAGTAACTCTTTAGCTAGGCTAAAAGTTTCATTTCATAATGGACATAGTTGACGGGCTAGCTTTAATGGTAGTTAGCTTACAGTTATCTGGTTGGTAGCTTTACAAAAAAACAAACAGGCAAGCAGATTGTATTTGTTGCTACATCAGCATTTAGTTGGAGTCATTCGTGTCTTTTGCCTTTAGATCAGAGACCGTGTGGTAAAGATGTCCTTCCGAGGAGGTGGTGGAAGAGGAGGTCGTGGCGGAGGATTCAACCGAGGTGGAGGGGGTAGAGGTGGTGGGGGATTTGGTGGTCGAGGTGGTGGTGGAGGATTTGGTGGTCGAGGCGGTGGTGGTGGATTCCGTGGAGGCGGCAGAGGCGGATTCAACAGACAGCAAGACTATGGTCCTCCGGAATATGTTGTTGGTAAGACTGTCGATCTTCAAAATGTTTCTTCAGTTTGATTGTCCTTTGGAAGCGAGCGTGACCGTGACCAGCTGGGATAGAACTAAGGATTTAATCAACAGCCTGTACTTGATTAATACTAGGCCATACACAATTTGATTTAAATTTAAGTGACGTTCTATTATAATTTATTTGTAGTAAATGTAATTGTTTAAAGATGTTTTGTGTGTTTGCAATGTGTGATTTTCGCCATTCAGGATTGGGAGAGTTTGTGCATCCTTGTGAGGACGAAATTGTATGCAAGTGTACCACCGAAGAGAACAAAGTTCCTTACTTCAACGCCCCAGTCTACCTGGAAAACAAAGAGCAAATTGGGAAGGTGGATGAGATCTTTGGCCAGTTACGAGACTTTGTATCCTTTGCATGGGTTTTCCACTTTAAAATGTTTGTTTGGGTATTGGAAATTGTTCTGCTTTGTTCAACGCTTCATGTCTCTTATTTAGATGATAAATCAACCATTTGCATTTTATTAAAAGTATCATATCCTAGTTGAGAGAACACTTCTTAACCTAATGAAATAGTATTTTTCAGTCAAGCTCTCTGAAAACATGAAGGCATCTTCTTTCAAGAAACTACAAAAGGTATACATCTTTATGTTTTTAAAATGCTGTGTAGATGTTTAAAACTAATTTTGAGTGTTATGGTTACAAGGAATTGTAATTGTCTCCCACAGTTCTACATAGATCCAATGAAACTCCTACCACTCCAGAGGTTCCTCCCAAGACCACCAGGCGAAAAGGGCCCCCCAAGGGGAGGTCGTGGTGGACGAGGAGGTGGTCGTGGAGGTAAGTTCTTAAACAATAAATGTGATCCCACGGGTCCATGATTAGACATTCTCAATATTCAGGTCTTTATCTGGAGTTAATACATGGTGACTGGATTTTCGCAGATAGTACGCATTTGTCTCACTACTCATTTTTTTTCATTCCTAGGTGGATTCCGTGGAGGTCGTGGTGGTGGGTTTGGGGGCGGTCGTGGTGGGGGAGGCAGAGGTGGCGGGTTCGGAGGTGGTGGCCGAGGAGGAGGATTTAGGGGAGGAAGCAGAGGTGGAGGTGGTCGGGGATTCCGAGGTTTGTTTGAAAACATTTAACGATATTGCTATTGCCTCGACTACCACTCTAGCACATGACATTCTGCATCATTTATAATGTTAACGTCTCTTATGTGGGCATTTCTGTTCGAATCTAGGTGCGAGATGAGGAAACTGACAGTTAACTTCCCTAGAAGAATTATCTGCTTGAGTTGCTACTCTACCTGATTGGAAATGGAGCAATTCTGCCTCAGTTGGCGCTTTGGACTTGACTTACAGAAAAGGAACAATGCCTCTTTTTTATACAAGTGATTATTGACTGTTTTAAGTTTTTTTGTTTCATTGTCCAACCATGGAGGACTGGTGTTTCTATATTTGAATGGGTGCCAGATGTGCGTGTGTACAATACATTATTCCAATGTTCCAATCTCTAAGCCTCATCTACACTGAATGGTTCTGTGTCTGTTCTCCTGCAATGTCATATAGCGTTGGTTGTGTTAAATTGAAAATACAAAATTAGATCCTAGATACATTTTGTATGACATTGCCATTGCATTTTTTACATTTAATTTACAAAGCTAGTTCTTTCGGATAATGTTTGAGTTGGTGAAAATGCTTTTGGAATATTATTGAAAATGCAGCGTTACAAATACTTTGCATATTTTGAAGAGCCCTTCATTTGTGAAGACAAGCCCTTGTGATTAAATGGTGCAATGTAATGGTCTTACATTTTGTGTGTCTGTTTGATAGTGAATCAGCAGTTGAGCTGGTTTATATAGTCCTACGATAATTTATACAAAATATAGAGTGTAGCCCAATTAAATTTTTTTTTTTTTACTGGATTGACTGAGAATGTCTCTTGCAGCAGTGCCCTGTTTACAGTGAAAATACATGTTAAAAATACACTTCTGTCATCTGACCTGTACTGATCACCTCCGCAGTCAGTCATTCACGCATGGTTCAGCACAGATCATGTGCCATATCGTAGTTTGTTCTATATTAGTATCACGTGGCCATCCCTCCAAATCATTTTTGTCGAAATATGGAAGCGATAGGCTACTAGGTCTTAATATGAATAACTTAATATTTTGTAATAGAACAAGCTGATAAGATTTAATATTGGTCTGACCTTGTTCTCTATAAAACTATATACATATATATATGTGTGTGTGTGTATATATGTATATATAATCTCTTTGTAGTGCCGTTAATCTCAGAAAATGTCAACTGGTCGTAATTAAGATTATGGCGAATCTGAAATCAATGACTTAACAGGCAAACTACGCCCTCTACGGATAATTCGTTGACAACGTTTACTGTTGTCCTATCCGAAACTCCTCCTCTCTATAGCGTAGATAGAAAAACAACGACCGCCTCAATCCGCGAAAACGTCTTCTCATTGGTCTAAGACTGGTTGTTGGATTCTTGTATTCCCCGTCCACCAATCTTACCCTCTTCCCTTGAATGTATAGAAAGAATATGGAGACTGCAGGCAAGGTAAGCGCTGCCGATTTTCTAGTATAATTTTAAACCGTTTATTAAGCGTGCAACAGAACGCATATGATTTGTTTATGATAGTACAAGTCTTGATCCGTGAATTGATTTGGATTCTGAGAAATATTTCTGAGTTGGCGTGCTGTCAAAGTACTGTAAGTACAACGAAACGTTAATTCAATGACCCACTTTTTTCTTTTCTCTTTTTTTAACTTCGCTGGACTTGCTCTTGAGCAGGACTTTTACGCTTTGAGTCAATCTTTTACAGTTCACGTTAAGCATGTGAACTTTTTATATTACGTGCAATGCAAACAAATCCCTTAGCATTGTACGATGGACATATCCATGATACAGTATCCTTGCATTGCATTGGTTATGTCTAGTTAAAGATTAAACGTTTTGTTAGCCTGTTCTCATTCACTATTCCTGATAGAGACCCTCCCTCTACAAACAACACGATTACCCGATAGGGCCTTTTATGATTGAAAAATAGCACAATCTAAGTGTTCTCTGGTTCCTGTCATCGGAAAGCTTAAAGGTCACAATGTTAAAGTCAGATTGTACTAATATTTAGAGATATGCAGCACAGTTACAACAAGTAAAGTATGGCGTTGTTGGTTCATTTGATTTTAGCACTTACTCTGCTTTTGGGCAGTTGAAGGATTACAGTTGCAGCTGGAGTAGTGATAGCTGAAAACTAAATGTCCACATTTCTACACATTATACCCCGATCCCCCTCTAACGTCAATACCAACGCAAGGTGATCAAGTGCAGGGCTGCTGTTGCCTGGGAGGCAGGCAAACCTCTGTCCATTGAAGAGGTGGAAGTGGCCCCACCTGAAGCTCATGAAGTTCGCATCAAGGTAAACCCCAATCAATGTAAAAAAAAAATGTCCCACACCAGTGCTATACTGTGGCTGTCTTTCCAACCCTGCCAAGGCAATTCACATTTGGAGTATGCTACGTCCCCTAACGTTTAGGAAATGTAGTACTTGTCGGTTTTATTTATTTTTACTTTAAGCTTTTTTTGTTAGTTCTTTGTGACAGCAGAGTGTTACTTTCTTATATTCCAGATCTTTGCTACAGCTGTGTGCCACACAGATTCCTACACCCTAAGTGGCAATGATCCTGAGGGGCTCTTCCCTGTCATTCTAGGCCATGAGGGAGCTGGAATAGTTGAGAGCGTCGGTAAGGGGGTCACCAAGTTCAAGACCGGTAAGAAGCTCCAGAGGTGAACATTTCATTGAACAAAAGAACACAACAAATCAAAATGTAAACTCAAATTAACGCATAGAGTCCCACTTCTTTGGGAGTACAAAACATAGACCAGGCAGGTTTTGGATGGGTGCTGGGCTACCTGTAGTAGAACAAACAACATTTCCTTTGAAAAATCAAGAAACCTTGGGAGCAGTATCAACCAACATAAAACTGCAAATAAACGTTTTTTATTATTTATTTAATCATTTTATTTCCGTAGACGATAGATAGTTTACTCATACTTTAAAACTAATTTATTTTTTGGGGTGGGGCTTGCTTCAAGGTGACACTGTCATCCCATTGTATGTTCCTCAATGTGGCGAGTGCAAATTCTGCAAAAACCCCAAGACCAACCTCTGCCAGAAGATTAGGTGAATTTTTTGTGATACATTTTTAAACAATTGAACTGATTTGATAAGGCATTTTTTTCTAATCACACTAAGCAGAAAAACTGGTAAATAATGGCCCACGATTAAACACTATTGAAAATGCATTATTACTGAATGTTGTCTTTGATTATAGTGAATAAAGTTGTATTGTATCTCTTTGATTACCCCCAACTGTAGAATCACCCAAGGCCGGGGTCTCATGCCTGACCAGACCTCCAGGTTCACCTGCAAGGGCAAGCAGCTATTCCACTTCATGGGGACCAGCACCTTTACAGAGTACACCGTAGTGGCTGACATCTCCTTGGCCAAGGTCGACGAGAGGGCCCCCCTGGACAAGGTGTGCCTGCTGGGCTGTGGCATCTCCACAGGCTATGGTGCCGCCCTCAACACGGCCAAGGTGGGTTTCCGATCCCCAGTATTGCCGCTAACTATAAGAATTTTAAAATATAGTTTTGCATTAGTGTACAACACACACTCTTATCTTCAACAACACCCTTAACCGTTAATGGGAATCATAAGTATTGTACTCCTTTTCATGAAATGTGCAGGTTGAACCTGGCTCCACATGTGCTGTGTTTGGCCTTGGTGCTGTTGGTCTGGCTGTGATTATGGGTTGCAAGGTGGCTGGAGCCACCAGAATCATCGGCGTGGACATCAACGCAGACAAGTTTGAGACAGCTAAGGAGTTTGGTGCCACTGAGTTTGTGAACCCCAAGGACCATAGCAGACCCATCCAGGAGGTCCTGGTGGAGATGACTGATGGAGGAGTGGACTACTCCTTTGAGTGCATTGGCAACGTGGGGATCATGGTAGGTCCAAAAGATGCCTCGACATCAAAACTGAAGAAAAAGGTTTAGAGCTGTTTGGCTTAGAGGTACAATGAGGCTATACAATGAGACTATATAAAGAAATGTACAGTTCCTTCTCTGTTTTTGGTGAGGCCTGGAAAAGTCTTCCTACACTTACATAATATGAGAATTGGAAGTATATGATGTTATCTAAACTTACTAGAGAATTATTTAACATTTATTTTTTTATCTAATTTGGCCTTTTCAGAGATCTGCCCTAGAGGCATGCCACAAAGGCTGGGGTGAAAGTATCATTGTTGGAGTGGCTGGGGCTGGGCAAGAGATCTCCACTCGCCCCTTTCAGCTGGTCACAGGAAGAGTTTGGCGAGGCACTGCCTTTGGAGGTAATTATCATTAAAACCAACTGAATCAAACCTTTTATTATATACGGATACAATTGAGCTTTCAACAAAACTCAAACATTTCATTTGCAGGCTGGAAAAGTGTGGAGAGTGTTCCCAAACTTGTCACTGACTACTTGAACAAGAAACTGAAGGTGGATGAGTTTGTCTCCTACAACCTGCCTTTCGAGCAGATCAATGAAGGCTTTGACCTCATGCATGCTGGAAAGGGGTGAGCAAAACGATTACACAAGGATTTCCCCAGATGATAAATGAGGTTTTAAAAAAAAAATTCTTATCTTTTTTTTTTTTCTTTTCATTTTAGAATCCGGACTGTGCTAAAGTTCTGAAGATCCCGAAGTCAAGTCTGTCACAACCATCTATGGCCTTTAAAACCATCAGTGTTCATAGTTTTAGGACTTCTTACCCTGATGCATTTTTTGTGCCTCTTTTTCCAAATGTTTATCCATGTCTTGTGATAAGGATAAATGTCAATTCAAATGTACATTTAAATAAAAATATCAAATTAAATTGTTTTTATTTTTGATGGTCTTTTTTGTCAAATAGAAGCTTAGCCTTGGTTTCAACATGCCCGCTTCCCTTTTTGAAACAAGTAGCATTAAGTAATGGAACATTATGTCTCGTCTTTACTAGCTAAAATGGTTGCCTAAAAAAACATTTTTTTAATGTTTGGCTTATATACATAAACTAATGTTTACCGTTATCTCCTACCATACTGCATTCCATTTTATATTAGTCTTTGTGAAAAAAATACGAGAAATACCATACAGAACCTTAAAACAAAAGCTGATGCACAAGCTTTGCAAACCAACTCTAATGTGTGTGTGTGTGTGTGTGTGTGTGTGTATATATATATATATATATATATATATATATATATATATATATATGCGCATTCATTTGGACCAAACATTAATACATTTATTTGAGATTTTTATTTGTCACACATATCATTAATAACTAATAACAATGATAATTGAAATGTAGCGTCAGTTGTGAATCTTGGCAGAATAAAATAAAATAAATCTGATTAAATAAAATAAGAAAGGTACCATGCAAATTGCCTTCTCACCTGCCTCACAAATGTTTCAATTGTGTGCACATGTTTGTTCTCCTTGTGCACTGGGAACATCAGCTGCTGACTTTTTGGCAGCTGGGCAGATGTTGCACCTCTTCTTCACTCGGCCCACCTCTTGATGTCCTCCTCTGGTTGGGTGGTGGCTGCGTTTTTGTTTTTTATCCTGAATCATCCCATTGCCTCTGTACTATGCTTTTGGGGGTTGGGTGTGGCGTCCATGCTCCTCTTCATATGGCATGACAAGCTCTTTCCCCGGCTCCTCAATGAATAGCCACCATGGATTGGTCTCGCCACCCATGTAATCAGGGAAGTTGGTGTAGGTATTGAGGGAGGCAACATCCAGCACATTTTGCCTGAGCACCATGGGCCACCTCCGTGTTCTCCACTTATGATACAGATGCAAACCGTGATACTGTTGCCCTACCAACAAATAAAAGAGAAGGTCAAAACACTCAAAACAACACCATAGAACATAAGAAGCAATGACTTATCAATATCAAAAGATCTGAGCTTCCTCGGAAGTAGACGTGACTGGGTTTTTTTTTTAAAGTATTGCTTGAAATTAAGTGCAATCAAGTTTGCTGTCAATAGTAAGACCAATATATTTGTATGTGTTAGCGATTTCAAATTCCACTAATTTGATTACGATTGGTGGCATAAAGTAAGAAAGGCAAAGTGAAAATTAGGATCATAATAAGACACGTAGACTCAGTTGGGTCAATACCACTTTTGACCCATGTTGTGCATCAGAGGGACCGTGAAACGTGTACGATGTGTTCATAGTGCAGGGTTTCTACTGCGCATGTGTGACGCTGTGAAGCAGCGCTTCGTCCAATCATCTTGCCATTCCACAGTTTTACTACATCAGAGTTGCTCTGTTTGATCAGATATTAGCTAAACATGGCGACTGTCGAACCGGTGAGTTGAGAGATATTTGGCTGCGGTACAATAAAATATACTTACCATAAAATGTATCGAGGTGAAATTAGTTGGGAATTTTTTATTGCACTGATGAGATTGTAATTCACATTTGACCTACACAAGGGTGGCTATTTAAAAGTAATAGGCTAACGTAACGTTGGCTAACGTTAATTAGCTAGCTAGCTAGCTAGCTAGCTTGCTTGCTAAAGTTGGCTAAAAAGTAACATAAGCTAGCCAGCTAAACTTAGCCAGTTAGCTATTGAGCAGATTTTGCAAAATGAAATGGGAGCGAACACAGAAGGCCTTCGAGTTTCCCTGTCACTGGTTAAGTTTGGTAGCAGTATATTTTATCCCTACTATTGGCTAATTATGTCACGGTGTCTCTGATGTTATGCCGCCGAATAAAGGCATATTATAGACAGTGATTTGGCAAGTAAGCTGACGTTAATAAGCAGAGATGGCATAAAATGTTAGCTAAAATTGCAACCACCTTTTTATAAAGCCACCGCCCCTTTCTTGACACACGCTATTAAGCTAACAGATGGCTTTACGCTACGTGACACTACAACCCGCTGGAGAGTGCACAGAGCATGTTTTGCTTTATTCGGCCAGCTAGTGTTAGATAATGGTAATGTTACCTCTTCGTTACCCGGCTTATATTGCTGTTATGCAAAACTTGAGCACTTGCGTATGCTGTACCCCCAATTGCAATTAAAGTGTTGGTTGTTTATCTAAGCATATTGAAAGTTATAAGCATGTGAAACCTAATCCATTCAACGTCCGATTTCTTGTAAAAGGATCTTATTAACGTCAAGTTACCGTTTGCCTACTGATGCAGTCTGAGCAAACATTCATCCCTGGATTGTTGAATAAGCTAACTAACAAAATTGGTCTGTTAGAAATGAATGAAAACTTCAATAATATAGCTTCAATATTTACTTGTCTTTTCCAATTTATTTAATTGCATGTGTAGTATGTCTGCATGCAAACATTCAAATGCCTGGCATGAACCGAATAACCTGTGCACTACAGTACTTGATTTAAGTATTCCATTAGCTGTTCAATTAATTCACTGAAAAACCACATACAAATGCGTAAAAATTTTATTGTTTCAAGGTGTCTTCCTTTCAGTTTTCATCTACCATTTTCGTAATCTTTTTTCCACCACTAATCTAATATTTTTTGTTTCCCTTGTTTTTCACCAACGTAATCATTTGCTTATACTTTAAATATCCTGAGTAGGAGTAGTTTGCCCTTGTATAATTAGGTTTCAGATTTTTTTCCCTGTGTTTTCTGTAATTCAGGAGTCGGCTTCTAAACCTTCAAATTCTGAAGAAGAAAAATGTGAAACACCTTGCCAAGAAATTGTCAGCCCTGAGGATTACATCAAGCATCCACTTCAGAACAAGTAGGATACATCTGTTCTGTTTAGTGATTGATATGGTTAACAGGAAAGCTGTTTTGATCAGTGTTGGGTGAATAAATCTGGCTTTGGAGTAAAAATTTAGCAGTCTACCGCAGTTGTGCAGTCAATTATTTGAACACTACATGCATGTTTTTGCTTATGGTGCAGATGGGCTCTTTGGTTTTTCAAGAATGACAAAAGTAAAACCTGGCAAGCAAACCTTCGTCTAATCTCCAAGTTTGACACTGTGGAGGACTTCTGGGCGTAAGTGTGCAATATGTTTGACTATTGTGTATACCTCATTTGACACACTACAAGTCGATCAAAGACAACAGTTAACTTCCTATCCCTGATTTGTCAGGGATTTATGCTGCTCCGCTAAATGTACATTTGACTAAACTGTTTAAGCCTTGGAAGATGGGGTGCTCAGACCCTAAAACAATGAAGGATTTTATTAATGGGACAATAGAAAAGGAAAATGTGTTGTAATTTAAAATATTAAAACTGCAGGACTCACTCCTTGCTCTCACAGCCTATACAATCATATCCAGCTATCCAGTAACTTATTGTCTGGCTGTGACTACTCACTTTTTAAGGTAAGAGCACTTTTGCACTTGTCTAGCAGAATGCATAGTCTTAGAGATTAGATTAAAAACGCAAATGATTTCTGGAACCAGTATAGATCTTTTAGAAGATTGCGACTTAAAAATATTTCTTAAAAGCCAGAAGATGACAATATTAAGATAACATTTAAATGTCTTGTATAAGTCCGAATTGGTCTAATTGGTCTTTTTGATTTTGATTTGAATGGGTGTTATGGCTGCTGCAATGAATATGTGGGTGTTGCATTTCCATCGAAAACAATGCCACAAGCAGTTGCATGGTGAACGGATTATGCCCAGAAGATAACGTCAATAAACAAATTGATCAGTCATATAGATTTTATAGGACCTGATAGCCATATTGCATTCATTTTAAGTTCTAGCTTTGTGAGACGCAAAAAACAAAATGTTGCAGCACAATTCTGCAGTTGTATAACGTTGTTATTGTTGGCTTATGTTACTTTCAGTGGTATTAAGCATGCGGTTCTGTATTTAACGTGGGTTGCTTCTGATCACTGTCCGTAAAACACTGACTGTTTTGCATAGAGAAAAAGACCACTCAGTGGATCTAGAGTAAAACCTGAATCAGACAGCTTCTCATTCAAGAATGATTCTTCTGTTTGTTAAGCATACCCTAGCCTGTTTCCTACAGGTTATTGAGCTATTGACCTTCCACCCCTGCTTTCTGAGCAGGATGGCATCGAGCCCATGTGGGAGGACGAGAGGAACAGGCGGGGCGGCCGCTGGCTGATCACCCTGTCCAAGCAGCAGCGCAGGGCAGACCTCGACCGCTTCTGGCTGGAAACGGTGAGGCCTTCTCAGCCCTACACTTGAAAGCTAAATAACACATGTACCCACACAGATATTAGTAACCTTATAGGATGACATACAAGTCAGAATTCAATTAGACATTAAATTCAAACAATACACTAGTTTAGTTGCACAAGTTTAGTCGTCCTTAAAATAAAATGTATGAAGCAGAGTGATTTTTGGGTTATGTTTCCAGTTTGGAAGTACATGTATTTGATTTTATTGTGTTGCAGCTCTTGTGCCTTGTGGGCGAAGCCTTCGATGACCACAGCGACGATGTGTGTGGAGCCGTCATCAACATCCGAGCGAAAGGAGATAAAATATCAATCTGGACAACAGACTACGAGAACAAGGATGCCATTACACATATAGGGTGAGTAGGAAATGTCAGTAAAGTTCAGTGTGTAAAATCTTGACTGTCTGTTTGGTTGAAACACAATCATGTGAATCATATTAGAATAAACTTGGCAGCTATCTCACATACAAGTTCCAACATTACGTACACAATACCTTAGGCTAAACTAGTTTGGACGAGGACTTTGGTGTATCAAACCTTCCACCATATGGCTATGTTTTGTTTGTTCACTTGTCTGTTCTTTTTGCAGGCGTGTATATAAAGAGAGACTTGGGGTCCCATCGAAGGTCATCATTGGATACCAGTCGCACGCGGACACTGCCACCAAGAGCGGCTCCACCACTAAGAACATGTTTGTTGCCTGAGGACATTTTGTTGGACATCTTGGAACATCTCGTTGTTCTTTTTTTTCCACAGTGTTCATCGAGGCGTCATTACTTATGATGCAGTTAACTCCTCGATCAGGTGCATTAGAGAAAAAACATCACATTTCACGTATTTGCCAGCAGTTTAGAAAAAAAAAATAACCTCCTTGCCTTGCCTCCAATGAAGGACACTATACACATTAAAGTTGATAACATGTAGGATTAGATTGTTTGCTTTTTTTTTTTTTTTCATCATCAGCAGAAAGTTTGAAGCTTGAAGATGCTTAAGTTTTGCCAAAGTAATTTTTTTAGCCCTCATGGGTACTAAACTGTGTCCCCATTTTAATTTCTTTGTGTTAAAATGATGATTAACTATTAAAAACGGCCAAAATAATAAACTTAAATTCACTTTACATTAGGATCTTCTTTATCTTGGATATTGCAGTTTGCTGTAGTGTTTTATTTTTCTTCAGTGTATTTTTTTCAGGTTACAATTGTGTATTTTGTAACTTATATTGTGCTGGTTTTTTACATTCCCTTGCTAAGCAAACTAGTTGCTTTGATGAAGTGTATGTAAACTATTCACGGGTGACTGAATGCCTTGATTGAAATGCCCTGCCCCGTTTCCATGCACATGGATGTACAAAAGATGACTGTAAATAAACATGTACAGTGAATTGTCTTTACCCTGTCTCTGTAGTGACTTTTTTCAACTACCTTTCAATCATAACATCATGCATATTTTATATATTAAGATTGTGTCTGTTAAAACTTCAGAGTTGTCTTAAGGCTGTGCAGTCGATTGTTACAGAACAAATCTTTTGTAAGCTAATCTTTTCATTTGATTTATTTCCAATGGTCTTTACTATAAACACAAAGTATGAGAAAATTATGTGAGATTGCCTTTATCACAACATTGATAGGTTACCTCTGTCCCCTTGATCAAATATAGTTTGACAAACTGCTAAATCCTAAATTGTGTAACCACCATCCGCTACCATCCGTGTTTGGAAGTCCATATAATTCTTATAAATTGTGGTTGCACTCCAATCGGTGGCGTTTTGATACAGAGGAAGCCAATCAAACATGATTCTTTCTCCAATTATTTTAAAGGAGAACTTGTTGCTTTCTGGAAGCATTCCCTATTTCCACTAGTGTAGGCTTTATTGAAGGGAACGTTATTTTTTTTTGCAGCTGAGTAAATAAGGTATATTCACAACCTTGACCTCATTTATAGGGACGTGGGACGTTACCTAATATTAAACATTCGTTATATATGTTTTGTAAGTATAATAGCCGTTTCATGAAATGTGTACTTGCTCTCTTCCTTAATCTTTAATTTAGGTTTCGATTACAGCTTTTCTGTAATCTATTTGCTCACCACATTTGTTCCACCTTTTATCACAGCAGTTACAGTCATCATCACTTAGTAGGATGTTCCAATCCTCACATAAGTGGATCATTTATTGTCAATTTCACCCCAAAAAATAGAAACACTAAGCAGTCTAACATGCACTTGTGCCATTTTTACATTCCGGATTGCTATAGTTTATTTATTTGCAAATTCATTTTTTTTTAAATGTAATTAAGAAAGATTTAGTCATTTTTTAGTACTGAATATTTGAGTCAACATTGACCCTTGCCCAGTTGAAAGAGGCCAGCAGTTAGTAGATGGTCTATTATTTAGAATTAAAAAGTAAAGAACCTTTCGGACAATTTCATGTCCTTGCCTTGCTGTAGTTTTGTCAGGACTGACATTTCTGGAACGATTAATTGTTTCTCCATTGTGACTGTTTGGTGGAGCCACAGAGTTTGTTCTGTAATACTTTTCCTAGGGTATTAATACACATTTGATTTGTGATTTTGATGTGTTTTTAAAACTTGTGATCTCACAACTTCACTGTGATGCTGAAGGCCATTAGTGGAAGCAGTTCTGCAGAAGAAAGAAAATCCCTCCATGGTGATGTTATAGATTGGCCATTTGGTTACAGTTTTTATGAAACTTTCTTTAAAGAATGCTCTAAATGAAAATAAAAATCATCTATACATGTGATTTGTTTACCATTTGGGATTAGATTTTGGTTCCGGTAAAGCTCTGAACCGATCAATTTACAGTAGAACTGAATGTTTTGTGAATAAAGTGTCAAGAATTAGTGGGATTTTGTTCTCCAGTGGATTATAGTTTATGCTAAATTGTCAGAGGTCAAATTTGTCAATATAATAAACTTGCAGCACTGTGTATTTATTTTTACAGTAAATATTTTTTTCTGGTTGTAGGTAATGACTGTTTAAACAGTCCTCACATTGGCTGACAAAAGTTTTGCTGTGATTAGCATATGTGCTTTAGTATTTTTAATATTGGTCAGGATATTGCCTTTTGCATAAGATGTATTACTTTTCGACGAGCGTGACTTCTGTTGAGATGACTGTGTTAGTCTTCTTGGAAAATATGTTCTGTTTCAGAACGTTGGTAAGCAATCGAGAAACACTGTAATGCAGCCCCTGCACTTTAACCAACATGTCAATTACATTCACATAGAGGATAGTCTAATTGCAAGACAGTATATTTATTATTTTAACCAAGTCTGGCTGCAGGAATGGAGTAGGAACATATTTTTTCACACCTTCTGCTTTCCTAGTTTGCCCACAGGGGGGCAGTGTGGCTACAGTCTCCCTCTCTTACTCCTTTTTCATTTGATCCTCAACTGTTTGTCTCCATTGGACACACATATACTTGCCAAAGTGGATATCTGTAAAAAGCAGATGTGCGGCTAAATCTTTTTTCTTTCAATTTCAATTTGTCCCTTAATGCTTCAGGCAACTGTCAACCTGCTCCCAAATCCCTGTATGGTGTGTGTATATAAGGGACATAGTTACGCAATCTTAGCCACCACTCATCGTGTTTCTCTCTCTCTCTCTCTCTCTCTCTCTCTCTCTCTCTCTCTCTCTCTCTCTC
>JAVQIZ010203021.1:0-26500 GCA_036023535.2 Galaxias brevipinnis
GTGTGTGTGTGTGTGTGTGTGTGTGTGTGTGTGTGTGTGTGTGTGTGTGTGTGTGTGTGTGTGTGTGTGTGCGTGTGTGTGTGTGTGCGTGTGTGTGTATGAAAGAGAACGGAATGAGATAGACCCTGTGAGAGATTCCTTCATTACACAGAAGCAAGGTGTGCCAGGATTAATTATCTAATAAATTGTAACTGTACTACCCTCAAGGTAAAAGTCCTCCAATTTGAACTCTGATACAGAGTAAAAACAAAATAATATATTTTGGTTGTCAAAACAAAAAAAGGCAATTGAATAAGACAAAAGCCATATTCGTTGGGACTTGCATATGCTTTACCAGAACCAACACAAACTTATTTCTGAAGACACTCTTATTTCTACCATTCAACCATACAACTCAGCCATCCTATGTGAAATGTGTTCTCTATAGGAATGTCAGATTGTTTAGGGGGATTGACAGACTTAGACATGTTCTCTATTGGACATTTCTATTGGAAAACAGTCCCGTAGATCCTCTAAGCCTTGGTCCTAGTCCAGGAGGGGAGAGGACCAGTCATCAGTCACAGTACATTCACCCTGGAGTAGACTCTCTGCCCGACAATCCAGAGATCACAGTCCTTCTGCAGTGCTACTCAGCAGTGGTTCTGTCAAGACATTCATGTTGTTGTCACGTAAGAAGGTCGTTGTTTTCACCCCCATTTCTTGCTTGGCCTCTGCTTCCCCTTTACTTCTCCTCCATTGAGCCCCTCCGGTCTTCTGGCTCCCGCGAGGGCTGCGATGGCGTCATGTGGGACTCCAGAGGATCCCTTTTAAAGGGTTTTGCTCAGGTGCTCGCTCTCTGAGCTCTCTGGGCTCCTCGATCGCCCGCTCTCCTGTACCGGATCTTGTGTCGAGCCACTCTGGAGGGTCTCTTCCAGGAAGCGGCTGCGAGCACCGGGAACGCTTTGTTGTTAGATTGGATCACAGATCTGTAAAGACCAGAAAATACACATAGTTTAGATATCTCTCACGATCCTGAGATATCACGGTATATTTTGTGTGAAATACGAGTTCATTTCATCTGGTGCATTCTTACCTGAGAGAGGCGAGCAGGTTGTTGCTGTGGGTGTCTGAATGGCTGCCAGCCTCTTCCATTGGACCCACTACTTTGCTGGGGTTTTCTAAGCTATGGACACACAAAAAAACAGCAGTGTCAAAATAAGGTCAAGAAACAAGCCCTTGGGGAAACTCTAGGCAGATTCTACAATTTCAAACGGATTTCAAGCAAATAAGTCTGTACGCAGCAAAGCCTGCAGGCCACTATAATGGGGTTAGAATGAATCAAAAGTCGAGACAGGGATTAGTCCTCAGGCCGGATTCCATAACTGCAATACCACAGATATGTAACAAAGCGCACCCAGTAGTCAGGGGCAACAAAAAGAAACAGTTTACAAAAATAGTAGAATGACTAATCGACCCGCAGAACATCTGTGAGCCGCACCGGAACATGCAGGCACTTCCCTGAGCGGTCGAACCCCCATGGTTATACATCTAAGACACTGTCCCAAGGCCAACTCCCCATGTCCCTGGGCATCCCCTCTCTGTTCTACGAGCGGCCCTGATGGTGGCTCGTCACACACGACTGAAACACTTTGATACTATCTGGGGTGGTGGAAGACGTGTCGGGGAGGAAGTGTCTCTGGTTCGGGAGGGAGGGAGGGAGAGAGCCAGGGAGGGAGGAGGAGGTGCTCACCTTTGGTGGCAGAAGCCGGAGCAGTCTGTGTCGACTGGGCTGGAGCAGGCACAGCGGCCGGGGGAGCGGCGGCGGCGGCGGGACAAGGGGCTGCCCAGGCCGTAGGGGATGATCTTACTGCAGGAACACAAACAAAGGGGGGGAAACATCAACAACTGTGCCCACTAAATCTCTCCAATCAAGTTGTCTTAATGGATCTGTTCCAGTTAGCTCCATGTAGCAATACTTTTGAAGAGTTTTAGCAGCTTTGATGGTGTCTCGTTATGCATGGATGGCAGCCTATCTGATGGCGATCCTCCGGTCAGTCTCACCTGGGGGTGTTGACCCAGATGATGTCCAGGTGACAGAAGTAGATGCACTCCTTGTCCAGCCAGGAGTTGCAGGAGCAGCGTTTTGTCCGGACATGGCGGGAGCTGGACTGGGCTGATGCTGGGGACGTGCCAGAAACAGGCAGACCAAAACCTGGAGGACAGAATGGGTAAGTCAGGGAGGGCAGAGAAGATGACTTGGCAGAAATCACAGGATGGCTTGGAGTCTGGTGGCTGGTAAATGTGTTAACCTTTGGCTGATAGTCTATGGCCAATTAAGTTATCATTATTATCTAAGATGGTTCTGATACAATGCCCCTATACCGCAATGCAAAGTATTTCACAACTTCTAAGCAATGCAAGATGAGAGCTTCCATTCTGTGTTTGCTATTTGAGTGTAAAATCACAGACAATTATGAAGGTAAACATGCCGTGCAAGAAACTGTTCAAGCCATCGTTCTTAGAATGTAACCTGCGTGACTACTGCTAATCACAAGCACTTGTGAGCAAGTTGAAGCCTGCTGAAGGAGCAGCAGGTGTTCCACCGACACCTCACCCTCCTCATCATAATATGCCCGATCCCATCACTCCCTCGCACTGATTCTCTGCTGGCTCAACAGCCAAACACTCTTTTCATCAAACAGACCAGTGATCAAAAAGAGGATTAAAGGGAGAGAACTTACCCTCCTGCAGGACCACAAAGAGTGTGACAGAGAGCGCCAAGACGGTGAGCGCTGAGAGAGACATTTTTTATTTCTCTGGTAAAGTTCTTGTGGTAAAAAAAATTCCAAGTGTACACAGATGTGCTGGGCAGTAGTCTCAACAGCCCGGAGAGGCAACAGGTGCTTTCTGTTCTAGCCTACACATCGGGCCCTCTACTTATACCCTCCCGCGGGTGACATCACTCGCCTGGCCCCGCCCACCACCTCAGCACCTTGGTTGACACAGATCGGACGCTTCAGAAATTCCAGTGATCTCCCACTCGTCCAACAGCGCCCTCCCAAGGCCTGAGCTGTGCACCACGCATTGAGAGAGAGAGAGAGAGAGAGAGAGAGATAGAGAAACTCCGTTGTGTCTGAACCCTTCATTCACAGAGCAGCAGGTCTTTGTCGCACACCTTTTTTGGAGATGGCAGGTTCAGAACGGAAACCTGGAGGCGGCAGGGAGGGAGGGAGTGGAAGAGCAGTTGTGTCATGAGGAAGGGCACCAGAGATAGTGGACGGTAGGGAGTTGTTTTGCATGGTCCATCACGCAGATACCGGGATGAGGGGGAGAGGGCAGCCAAAGTCAGCACCCACACGGAAAGTAGGGTCACAGCATGAACATCCTGGATGACCCCTGCTGTCGCACGCACACACACACACACAGACACACACATCTAAAAAACACAAAGAGGTCACTTTATACGACGAATGGCCTGCCAGGCGAGCAATATGCAGTGTATATATACTGCATGTTCTGAAATGCCATCCTGTGGAAAGGGGCCGCGGAAGCACTCTGAGTCTGTCGACAGCGAAGCTCCATGACGTCCATAGAGGAAGAAAACCCTGCTGCTTCATGCCGCCTCTTCCTCCCCATCACGATGCACGCCGTCGCAGACAACAGGCCCCTCCAGGGGGGCCACCGGGGCCACGGAAAACAGACCTTTTCAATCAGAGGGAGGGAGAACACACAAACACACAAACACTTCATGAAACAACGGGAACAAGAAGTCTCTGAGATATGGAGAGAGGAGCGGGGGTCTTTAGGAAATGCCAGTGTGATGTCACAGTCTACCAAACAATGGCATTTCACAGACTATTTGTTCGCAAAAAACAACAACACACACATCAAAAGCAAATATTTGTTTTTCAATGCAGTTAAGAGGGGAACAAATCGAGTCTATTCCCTCCTTCCCGTATACCGCCTTTCCAGATAGGGAAATAAAGGAAAATGGTGACACTGCAGACAACAAGATAAATTCCAGCCTTATCTATTTCCACTTCCGGCTGGGGTGGAGGAAGAGACGGCCACTGAGGAATGTGGGCCTGTGCAATGAGTGCCGCACAAAGTATTCCTTGGAATTTCAAAAGGAATGTGTTAATGTGTTAATGCTTCACTATGCGATAATGACACACATGGAATGACTCTTGCCACAAGACTGTAAACTTGCATTAACCATTAACTTGATGAATAAGCATCTGAATACTATGTTATTAAGTATTACAGAGTACACTAAGTGGGGGAAAGTAGAGTATGTAAAAAAAATGTTGGCAGGGATTAACAAATAGCACAATACCCGTCTCTTGTGTATCAGTAGGTGCTACTACAGATGAGAAATTTACCCAGAAAAGGTAAACATTTGTTTCAAAAAAGGCCTTTTACAGATTACAGCGCATTATTACCATATGTCTAAAGGCCATGCCCTCACAACCAAAGTGGATTCACTTGCTATTCTCACTTATGGGACAAAAGAGGTTCTGTTGTTCTCCACCCAATTGCATTTACTCATATGTGCCCCACTACACAGTTCCCAAAGAACAGGTCCAAATATATCATTAAAGATATCTAATTGTCACTTTACAAACTATAAAGCGAATGTGTGCATGAGGAGGAAACTATCCAAGGGTCAATTTGTGTCTATAATTCACTATTCCTCCTGGGTTCTGTCCCTTTTGCCTTGGACTGCATCTTCACCACAACGTGACGTAGTTCAGACTCCACTGTCATGTTGGACTTATGGGAAGTCTAGCTCTGGTTTAAGGTTCATATTGACCATAATGTCGAGGCCACAATGCCAGGAGAGGAGGTGCTGCAAACGCATGACATCAACAACAGCCTAGAATCACTGTGACAGTTTGGTGTGGAATGCTAGGGTCATGACTGACATGAAGGCAGTGGAATTCTTTTTCCGCAACTACATCTTTGCCTGATGTCATATGCATCTCTGTGTGACAAAGATGTTGTCCGGCATAAGGACAGGAAATAGGAAGTCAATTCTGCATCAGTCGTATGTATGGGTTGTGTATCGACTGAAAAGGGGGAAACGCAGAGCAAAAAGGATTATTCAAACATCACCCATGTGCATGCATGCAGAAACAACTACATATAAACACAAATGCACACAAACACACAGGCTGGTTGATGCCCTCTTTTCCCCAACTCAAATAAACCATTATGTATTAGCTTCCTTTAAATTCCACTACAATGAGTATGATTTGATAATAGAGGAGAAATGCCAACAAGCCTATGAAACTGGCCAAGCCCTTCATAGGGCGTGAAACATCAAAACAGATTCTTATCAGATGATTATGATTATTTGTCATTTTGACGTAGTGAGAGAGAAAATTATGCCCAATTAAGATTAAAACATTGGATAACTCTGGCGTTACCATGGTGAAAGTCAGTCTCCGATTCTAAACTATTTACTGGATCTCATAACCACAGCAAATAAATCCTAGTACCTTCATCATATTACAATTACATAATCACAGGATAATAACAATCTCTCCATTCTACACGCAATTTTCATACAAACAATTGCAAGTGTTTCTGGTGGTAAAGATCCGATGAAAATACGATTTCCAGTACACGGGGGAAAGGGATATGCATTGTATTCTTAAAGAAATGTGATTAGGAAGATGTTAGCCACTGTCCTATATTCTCACTACCACTTTATCTCGTCTCAAAACATTTTCTGTCAAATCTGAAGGAAATAAGTATGAGACATCCTTTTAGAAAATAATCTATAGAATGGGACTAATATGAGATAATGTTCTGTGCAAAGAGCAAACAATGAGACAGAGGACTTTGGTAGATGATGTCATCTCTTTTAGAAAACTGCAGTCCCCAGGATCACACTCTGTGGCTTGATACTGGCACCTAGTGGCTGCATGGGGCATCAACCTCACAAGAGGACAAAGGACCTTACTATATGGGATTCCAGGCACTGCTGCTAAGAGACATTACAAATATATACAATACATATACACAAAAGAAAGTACATACAAGTACAAAATTTAAATTAAATACAGAGAATGTACATAGAACCTGCGAGCATGTGAAAAGACTGAAGAGTAATTTGAGGTAATCATCAGGAAAAAGATGATTTCACATTGAGGTTTACAGTTTAACAGCCACTAGGTGGAGCTTTTGAAAGCTTCAAGACTTGGCTATGCATATTAGAATACAAAACACACACTGGAAAACAGTTTCATTATAAATCTGTAAAAATGAGAAGTTTAATGACAAAAGACAACATGTACATGACAGTTGTAGTGATTGAATCATTTATAAAAATGACAACTCAAAAATAAGATGGACTTCGTTATGACAATAGTGACCGTAGCTACCTTTATGGTGAAATGACAAATAATTTTCTAGTGCACTAGCCCATTTACCTTACTCAATAGCATAGTTCCCAAACTGCATTTCCAAGACAACAAAAAAGTGCATGATTTTAGACATACTTCTTCAAAACAAATTGAGGATACATACAAAAAAAACTCAAACAGATACAAACGAAATCACAGCCTTTAAGAATGACAGCCACGATGTAGACAGAAAATTGCACTTCAAAATACTGGTCTGGTTGAATAAATATCTCTAGTACCTTTCTATATAACTTTTGGTCATACAGTACACCACCACATCAAGTATATAGCTGTCCAAAAGGGCTCATGGAGTAAAAGAGGAACAGTCTTAGGATGTAAAATGTCATTCCAGCTGCTCTCGCCTTGTGTACAGAATTGCATAAGAGCACATCAATAAGTTAACAACCATGACAACCAACAAAAAAAAAAAGAAAAAAAGGTACAAAAGATTACAAAACATATACTGCATATTTCACATACATATACTCTATATATTATTCATAATCATTATATAATTACATCATTCGGAAGCAGTAACAAAGTGCTCTTGGGTTCTGTTTGTCTCCGGTCTGCCAACCAGAGTGTGACTCAGTATGAAACCAAAACTGGTCTAGTTTAATGACCATTGAAGTCTTCTGCACTCTCCCTACAGGCTGCTGTCACCCTCCATATCAGAGGTTAGTCTGGGTGCGGGGCGGAGGAGCCTTTTGGCCTTGACCCATTTCAGGGAAACAAGCAGAACCTGCTGCGAGGGGTGGCTGTGCAGCACCCTGGTTGTCTAGAGGGTTCCCCGGAGCCTCTGGGTGTGAGCGGTCACCTAGCGGGGACTCCGACTGAGGCAGCTTTGACTCTGCTTTGGGGCTGAGAAGAAGGCGATGGAGTGTCAGAGACACCTCTTGACTGTCTGGTGGGTGGGTGGCCTGGCTGGTCCCGGTATCTGTCCCTCCGGCCCTGTCCCACTGCAAGCACGTCGGGAGGCTCGGCCCAGCTTCTTTCAGAGTGTCCTGGCATCTTGGTAACAAAGGCCTAGCCCCTAGGCCTTCACCCAGTCCCGCTGTCCAGTGTCCATCCACGGGAGGCACGGGGTTTCTCGCCAGGCTGTAGAGAGAGCTGGTTCTGGGCTGTACCATGTGGATCCCTCCGATGGGGATCATGAGGCTGGCCCCTCTGGACGACTGCTGGGAGTGCAGGGGCAGGTGGCTGAGGACTCGCTGGGACCCTCGAGACCCACCGGGCCGGGGGGAGAGGTGGGGTGGACTCCCCGGCGCCTGAACAGAGGGGCTCTTCAGCTAGAGCGGGAAAAGGGGCCGGTGGGGGTTAAACCATAACACAACCACAAGGTGTGAGCAGACATAGTCAGCTGAACAGAGATATTCTAAAAACTGTGATGACAGGCATGTGGTCATAATATCTTTATATTTAAAGTGTGGTGCTCATTTTATCGCGGCCTGCCCACGATAAACAGGTTGTGACTATTTGGGATCTCTTGCCTTATTTTAAGGGTGAGGACTATTGGCTTGGTTAAAATAATTTAAAAGCAGAGAGTTGCCTGCCCTTCCTATTTCAATAAAGGGTGTGAGTTTAAAGCGATCCCTGAGTGTACGTGGCTATCCATATTGGATTGGAATGTTTACTCTACTTGGAATTGGTTGTTTACCCCAAACAAGATTAGCTAAAAATGGGCTTATTTTAATCCACCTAAACAAACAGTGATGGATCTAGTCATAGGTGAGAGAGCACACCAACTCGTAGAACAGAGTTAAGTATACACACAACAAACACATTTGCCCACGACCACAATAGACAAAAAATATCAACAAGGACTAATACCTTGATGGTGTCATCCCATTAAGAGAAAAACAGAACAACACCAACACAGCTACTTGTCAGAAGTGGCAAAACAACGCGCACTGTGCCATTTGGACTCACCATTTGTAATGTTGCCGTGGCACGTCTGTCCCGGGGGGTTTCTGAAGGTGGGTGTGTAGGCAGGCCAGCTCTCTGTGGAGCTGACGTTCCCACCAGGCATGCAGGGGAGCCAGGGGGCCCGGGGCTGGGGGACAAGCGTCTGGTAGGGGAGAGGCCTGGTCCAGGGGACAGTCTCCTGACTGGGGTGTAAGGGGGCCTGCAGCTGGCTGGGGAAGGCTGGCAGGCAGCAGGGGCCTGGAGACGACTTGGGGACGGGCCGTGCAGAGGTGACAGTCCTCCAGTGAGGCCAGGGCCAGGGGGATGGGCTGGGAGAGAACTGCCTGGTGACTGGGCCCCTGAGGCTGGTAACGCAGAGGGCTGGGGCTGTGGACTGGAGACAAGGTCTCTCCCGCTGCTGGGAGACGCCGCCTGGCGGCTATGGAGGGATTCTTTAAGGGTCTGTTTCAGAGCTTGGCTGGAGGACATAGGCTCCTTAGTCTGGCTCGGAAAGGGACTGGGGGTCAGAGGGGCTTCGCTGGTGGTGTGGAGGTCATTCCATGACTGGGAAACCCCCTTATCATCTTCATCCTGGTCTTCTTCCTCAATGTCGGCATCATTGTCTCTTTCATCACCCTCGTCATTACCTGATTGTGGAGGACCTTTCAATGTGTCTTCACCGACTCCTGAGGGGAAATAATTACTTGCATTCAGTAAGGTCCATTTTGATTGTATCTGCCTTGTACTCACAAATACACAGACCCAAACAGAGAGAAAAACAAAGCCCAGCGCTAATCTCACAGTACCTTCATCAGCATCCTGCTGAGAACCAGCCTCCTCATCGCATTCCTTTCCCTGGCCCTTCGTCCTCGTGTGTTTGGTGAAGTCTCCTGTTAGAGAGCCCGAACAGAACACACAGACATATCATAAGCGGGTCAGTGGGAGGTATTTATAATCAGCCCAGTCTGTGCCTAACCGTACCTGTGTGCAGATGGACGTGTTGGTGCCGCCCGCCAGGCTTTTTACAGGGAGCCCCGCACTCCTCACAGACGCACCTCCCTCCATCCCGGCCACCACTCACGCTCTCCTCGTTGGGCCTGTAGCTGCTGGAGGAAAAGAGAGAGAGAGAGAGAGAGAGAGAGAGAGAGAGAGAGAGCGGTTTCATAGGCATCAGACGTTTCCTTTCCAGACACTTGTTCTATTGATGCCGCTCACGTTACAATGACAACCACAATCGATGTGGGTGAAACACGACCAGGCACAGTGGCGGCCTTGTGGCCAGCACCTGCCGGTCTCTGTTTAATGTCTGCACTTAATGTCTATATGTACAGTATCTGTTTGGCAAACGCCCTTCTTTACACAGTGAACTCATACTCCGGCAGCTGGGTCGGGGGTCCGCCCCTGGGTGCGGGTTGTATACCGGGGGTCCAGACCGCGAGGCCCCCTCTTCAGCTTCAACAGAGCGGCTTTTATAAGCCAAAAGACCCAGGCTCTCGGAACCCCCCCTCGCTACTCACACCACCACCCAGTCCAAACAAGGAGAGCCTGAGATGTCGCCCGGGGTCTCGAGGTTTTCCACCTCTAGCCAATGAAAACAGCCCAGAGAGGGAGGGGAAACCCAGGCCTCAGACCAGCTGCTCCAAATACAGTGGGGGCGGAATAACGAGATACATTCAATTCAACACATTTTCCTACAACCAACAATCGTTAGGATTAGAATCTGTTTCCCCAACGCCTGTTTGCCTTCTGGTCTTAATAGCTGAGTAAACGATGCTGGGATCATTCAAAATAGGGAGGTTGACGAGGGCAAAGCTTTCTGGAAGCACATTATCTCCACAAACGTACGAGAGTTGCCTGTACCGGAGAAATAAAAACAACACCTCAACTCATAAACAGCCTGCAGATATATGGACGGTCAAAGCCCTAATTGCACACGAAGACTTCAATAGCGGGCTTCATTCACAAAACCATTATCAGGAGAGAGCCACCCGCACTCCATTTGAAAAGGTCAGTGTTTGACCACCCAGCCACCTCCTCCTCTTCTTATCACACGAGGAACAGACGGCCCTGGCGGGAGGCAGCATGGGAGAGTGAGTCACGCGCCATCGAGAGGGCCTGCGATGAGTGTCGACGTGAGTCACCACTGGCGCACGTTTGCGGACGCACACTCGGGCCCCTGCAGAGGAACGCACAGATGGCCCCTCGCAGCGGTCTCCGTCAACGCAGGGGAGCGAGGGAAAGGGTCCACCTTTTTGACCGACATCGAGGAAAGGCATGCTGAATCTGCGAGCTAGGGTAGGCGCCATGGGAGCACTTCTCAAAACGAAAAGCAAACATTACTCTTTTACCTAAAGTGCCCAAATTCCATGATATAATATCAAAGATATTTTTACAACCCCCTCAATGCACCGTCAAGTATTAACTAAACATACACAAATGGCCTTGCTAGACCTGTCAATCTTTGTGTACCACACACCAACGTGCAATGAAGCAGTGGCCACAGTTGCGTGGTGTAAATGAGGCCAGGCAGGGGACCCTCCGCCCTAACGTGGAGGCAGCTAGGTAGCTTCCTGGCTCCCTCCACTCGACAGACGGACTCAGTTGGCGCACGCTGCCAAGCCTACTGGACAGACGACTACATTTCCCACCACACGACACCCAGCTCTCCGGGACCGACACGCCAACTAGCAGCACGGGTGAAAAGGCCCTGTGGGCCGTGGCATTAGGGAGGTTGAGTGATGGAATCATTCATATTTTCTGTATCAAAAAGCCAAATTAGACCGAAACAATCGCTGCAAATCATTATATATCCCATTGATTCGTCAGACAGTTTGGGTGATTTACTCAAATGGTACTCACTCTCCCTGACAGATCGGTGTTGATGGGAGTTGTTTATATTTGTCGATGGATTTGGCCTCTTCGTCCGCCTCGTCGTTCTTTTCCATCTCCCCCTCCTCCTCTTTGGTCGTCGGCCTCTTGTCTTGGTTGGTCTGCTCTCCTTTCTGTGGATCTGGCTGTGTGTGGTCATGGTGTCGGCTGTAGTAGACCTACACTCGAGAGAGACAAGGGCAAATTCACCAACTCTGCTCCAGCACGGCCAGAGAGAAAGAGATGGAGGGGGAGGGATTCTCATTATTATCTCAATATCATAGTTTCACTTTCCTTAGCTGAAATGGTAAACACGAATTGTCTCTGCACTTCAGTCATCTAGTGAGGACATAATGAACAACAACAAATCATATTTTGTATATTACATTTAGATTGTATTTAGCCTCATCCAGAAGGAGGGTTTGAGGCCAATTGTTCGCTAGATTTGAAAATACAAAAAACAAAATAAAGGAAAATATATTTTATATTAATATTCCACTTTGCCCATACCTTTAACATGCATGTGGCATATCACAAACATGTTTACCTCTGAGGCACATGGCCTGTCGTTGATTTCTGGCTGAAGTGAAGTACTGGATGACATAGGCGAGATGGTATAGATGGCTGGGCTGACCCTCTGCTTGCACTGTAGCAGGGACAGAGCCATCTTGCTGGACAGGCCTGGTGGGTTGGGGTCACAGCCGCTGGTGGACCAGGAGGCGTACACAGAGGGCTTCTGCTGGTCCAAAGTGGCCGGGCTGGGCTTGATGTAGTGGAGGTAGCACCAGCTGTGGGAGGTGGTGGTCTGGAGGTGGGGGAAGGAGGGCCCAGGTATGATCTGGCTCACTGGGGAACACACTCCGGGGAGGCACGGTGGGCTCTCGTGCTCTTCTTTGAGGTCGGAGCTTTGGACTTGGGTCCTGTCAGGGCACCTCTCCCCTTCCGCCTCCTCTTCCTTCACTCGCTTCTGCTGCTGCCGGGAGTCGAGGCTGAGCTCCACGCTATTGGACGGGGAGAGCATCCGCTTGCTCCCTCCTGAGCCCCATGACCTGAGCCCATCTTCCGACCACATCTGGCTGCTAGTAGCCTCATCCATGGGGCTCTTGTATGGAGTAGCGGGGACATGGTTCAACACAGAGCACAGGGGTTCCTGCTTCCTGGAGTCTGTTGTCTGGGACATGGTGGTGTAGATGGCAGAGGCTTGGTGGTGAGTGTCCGTCTGGAAGCGGACCCTTGCGGCCGTCGGTGATGTGGGGGGTCTCAGGAGCTCTGGGCTGGTGATGATACTCGGGGGTGGCAGGGGCAGAGCATTTTCCAGCAGTGGCAAGGGGATCTCCAGTTTCAGCCCGGTGGACATGGGAAGGTAGTGTGCCCTGGCCGCCCCTGTAGGACCCTGGCTGTGGACACCTGGAGGCTGTGCTGTGTAGATAGGAAGAGCCCTGCTGATTGGGTCAAAGCTTAAGCTCTTAGTCACTGGGAGTTCTGCATTCCCAGTCAACTGGGTATTTTGACTAAGTTTCCATTGCGAGAAGGGCTCTCGGCTTTGGGTTGGACTGTAAGACACATCCCCTGATAAGGGAGAACTAGGGGCCCTGGTGCAGGGCGCGGTGCCTGGGCTGGCCGTGGACGAAGTGCTGGGGCTGGCCAGGTCAGGGCTTGGGTTGCGCCTGGCGGGCTGCTCCTCCTCCTCTGGATCTCGCACCGCCGTATGTCTCACAAGGAGACACTTCCTTCTCTCCCTCCAGCCGGCGGCTGAACGCTCGGGGGACAAGCAGCTGTAATCAAAGGACTTGCTCCGTGCCTCGGCCATGAGGACCCCCTGCTGTGGCTCGTGGGGGGCCTGCTCCGATGCCGACCGCCTCATCTCGCGATGTTGGTGGAGCCTCGGCACGGTCAACATGTGGGGGGCCCTGGACACCCGCAGCGGGTTAGCCGACGAGGCATTGGTGTCGGCGTCCGACCTGCTAGACTCCTCGAAGGACGCCGAGCGGCTTGAGGCGTAGGATGCACTGCTGTCCTGACTAGGGCTACGTGGCAGGGAGACGGACTCGAAGCTGGACTCCCCAGAGGACTGGGCTAGCTCGGCCAGTCGGAGACGCTTCTTCTTGGGTGGCAACTTTTCAATGGGGAGTTGGGCCAAGCTGGGGCTCCGCTGAGGCCACTGGAAGTCCTCTGACCTCTCTGGCTGATTGGCTGTGGGGGTTACATCGGTGGGCGTCTCGCTGTTACTGTTGGAGTCCTCGGTCACCCGTATCTCTGGGACCTGGACGTTGTGCTGGCGGACCAATTTCCTGGGAGTCCGCTTGCTTGACAGTTCCTGGGACAGTTGCTGAGGCACTGGTTGATGATCAATATGGGATAGAAATGTACCTTCTGTTGCTTGATTGTCGGTGCCCAAAGTCTCCTGTTTTTCAAACGAACTAGTATGTTGAATTACAGAGAAGGTCTTGAGGGGTGGTCTTCTCAACCCCTCGTAAGGTGCACTGCTCTCCTCTCGGCTTTGTGCCGACGAGGAAAAGAAGGCAGGTAATGATGATGAAATAGGGGAGGAAGGCTCATCCAACTCCAAGCTCTCCTCTTTCCGTCGCTTGCGCATTGTTAACGCCCCTGCTCTCATTGGATGGATGGCCAGTGAAGGGCGGTCACTCTGACCAATCGTTGCACTACGCGACAGGGACGGTTGGGTTAAACAGGGGGTTTCCCTGTGAATTTTAGAACCCTCCCAACTCTTGCATACAGTACCAAGGGGTTCCCACTCGTAGGACTGGTGTTGACATTGCTTGGGATCTCGCACGGCGGTCTCGGGAGGCTGATAGAGCGGGCGGGGACCTCGGAGTTCTTCACAGAAGGGTTCCGCGGCCGGTTGGAGCTCGACGGCTGCTTGGCGTCTCAGCATGCCGTAGCGGCGGGGGGACTGCTGCTCGTCAAACGATTGGCTAAGGCGGAATCTACGGGGGCTGCCGGCGGAAGCGTCGGGTGAAATGGTGGCCGATGGCATCGAGTGACTTCTCAACAGTTTGGCGGTGGACGACTGGCCGGCTGAGGGGCCAACGGCAAAGGTATTGTGGTGGAACTTTTCACATGGAACCCCCATGGTGATGGAGCCACTGCTTTTGAAACCTGGGTCTCCAGCTTTGGGACTATGGATCACAGTCTCCTTCAGCGAAGAGCCCTTAGGGGACTCTGTGCTGCTCCGTCTAGAGAGAGAGAACCTACGGGGCTTGACACTGTCGATTTTGCTGGTGTCCACCACGGCCTCGTTGATGGTGATGAGCTTGGTGATGTGGTCGATGACTTGCTTCTTGGGTACGGAAAAGGGGATGGCTCGCTCTTCTTGGCTGGAGGGTTGCTGGTTGTGATGACGCGACATCCTCTGGAGGTGTCCCAGGCGCCCATATTTACCCAGGATGATTTCTGCATAGCTTTTGGCACTTGTGTTGGGTGGGCTGTCCTGGGACTGTTCAGTACTTTCTGAGCGGGAAAAATAGCCAGATTCTGTGCTTCCCCTGCTCCCTAGGATCAACGAGGAGCTCTTTTCATCGGCCGAGTCTAACGGCCCGCGCTTGCCTCGACTTAGACGCAAGGCCAGTCTCTTTTTAACAGCGTAGGAATCCTCCATTTTGCCAGGGGTGTCTTTCGGCTTGTCGTGGCTCTTGTTGGAGGCCACGCTGTCCTGTCTCTCCATACTGGAGGCAGATGACAGATGCAGGGTTTCATCCTCTGACTCAGTAAAGGGCTCCTCTAAGGGTCTCGGCTCGGCACAGGTGAGGCCCGCCTTCACCCTGTGGGTATGGGATTTACGATGCTTGTAAAGGTTGCTCTTGGTCTTGAAAGAGAAGCCACAAGGGGGGCACGGGTAGGGCCTTTCCCCTGTGTGCGAGCGAATGTGTTTCTGGAGTACGCTGGGCTTGGCACAGGCACGGCCACAGTATGAGCAGACGTACTTCCCGGGTCTTTGCGGTTTACGCTCCCTCTTCTGCTTTGGAGTAGCCTTCTGAGCCTCCTGTGTGGACTGAGGGGGGTGGGCAACAGAGGAACCTGGTACTCCCAATGGCTCCCCCGCCACCCTGGTTGTTTTGGCCTCGGCATGCTTACCTTCCCCACCTGGGTCTGAGTCAATGCTCTGCCGCTGGTGCCTCAGACGCTTGCGCTCTGAATTCGGTTTCCGGGTCTGCTTGTTCGGTGGGGGTGTTTCATGAAGCCGCTGGTTGCTGGGTGGCTGTGGCTGACGGCTTTTGGAGGGAGACTTGGGCTGAGGGACTCTACGAGGAGACGCTGGCTGAGGCTGCTCGTGACCTCCGGACTGCTCCCCAGTCGTCAGGTGGCTGCTCAAGGCCTCCATAAAACGGAACAACAGCCTCAAGTTGACACCTGGGATGGATCTGCCCAGGCCAGGCTACAGAGGTCAAGCCAAATCATCCAATGAATAATGTGATTTGAGCTGGCTAATTTTGTGCAATTATTCCAGCATTAGCTGGCTGTCAGCAATCATTCTTTTCTCCTGAATTATTCTGGGTACTTATTGCTTGGCTGCGTGATAAGGCCATCAGACTGGGAACGAGAAGACCAATGGGGTTAGTCGTGATTGGCAGTGTTGGGAGGAGAACGTTCTCTCCCGCTCTGACCTACAAACTCCCATGTTGTAACACGAAGCTGGCAGGGTCACACTCCATTGGAAATGTGTCTTCTGGTATCACAATCTGAAAGGAAGAAAGAGACATCCGATAAGATTCAGGACGGGATGCAGCTAATGGCTTATGTCTCGGAATAATTTAATGTGACACTAATTAATGTAGTCTACTGTAGATTGGTATCTTGATAAATTTGCCTCATTACACAAAAAATGCGTTGCAATCTAATTACTGAGAGTCATTATTAGATTATCATTTATTTATAATGTGGGTACTGTAAACTAAATATGCTATTTTAAACAATTGTGGAATCACACCAAAGATGTGTATTGTGTGGTTTGCAAACAACTCGCACCACAAGATATCTACCATGTCTATCCTAAAATAACTTAGAAAATAATATCTGTAAAAAACAAAACGCAAAACATTTCCTCCTGTCTGTACTTCAAACGTGTTTCAGGCACCAAACTATGTAAACAATCTGGTATCATAAGAAGTGTATAATTTTCCATTTTGATTGGAATCATTTTGTATTTTTGCGCAAGCAAGTCACTCCAGTGAGCCATTCTTTCCACATGGTTATAGCTTAACCACACAACCCTTCTCTGGTACTCCACTGCTCAGTCAAGTGAACCTAGTTTTCCATCTCCAGTGCCCAGCATATCATATGGGTCTCTGTTGCAGATAGAATGGCAATCATCAGCTTTCGTCAGCCAGACAATTCTCCCAGCTGATGTAGATCACAAGAGAATTAGGCCAAATGCAAATGTTGCAGTCTGCAGATTCCACTGTAAGATAACTCCTGCGCTTCCTTATTTTGGGGGAAATTCCATCATTCAGCATATAATAAATGCAAGCCTACACTATGATATGGTAATTGTTTACCGAAAACATTTTCAAGATGAACAAGATGTTCTCCAATCCATCCATCCATTTGCTATGCCGCTTATCCTTTGCAGGGGGGGGGGGTGTTGCCAGTCAATCACAGGGCTATGTTCTCCAATATGTTTGCATAATTAATTAGCCCAGAGATAACAACAGCATCCCAGTAAAATGTGGCAAGCTAAACTGACTTAACACCTCTTCAGGTGCTAACAAACAGACTCAACACTTTAAGACAAAACTCAGAATGCGCCTACTCCAAGCCTAGCATATGACAGTAGTGAAGTCGTAAACAAATGGTTGGTTCCAGTGTCTGAAACACTTTCAAACAGAACGAAACAATACAACATAACAGAGTAAACCATAGAAACGACAACTGGAAAGATGGGATTTTTTCATATGGATGATGAAATTCTTAGCAAAAAAAGAAGCTGTTCTCGATGCGCACACAGGGTTACTCAGAGCAGATACTAGAGAAAAATCCCATTCTCCCCTGTGCCAACGTACTGTGGCAGTGTGCATACCATCCCACGCTCTGACCAGCTGGTTCCTGCACCCACGCTATTCAGGAAGAAGGCAAAATCCACAAGGCTGCTGGTCAATATCCAAGTTGCCAATAGCCTAATGTGTTGTCATGATCATGGCTCTAAAGTGATGCATGCCGTCCCATAATCAATAGTGAACTAAAGTGAGCCCTCAAAGCACATTATTGTACATAGGTATTGAGTACAGTATATATACCTAAAAAATTACATTACCAGATTTGGTAGCAGTTCTTTGCCGGATCAACACCCCGGTCTAGTTCTTAAAGGCCTCTCAAAAGTATGCTAAACTTAAAATGTAAGTTCGATGCAAGTAGGACTTCACAGAACGACAGGCAGGCAACATAACACCTAGTTATTCCCCAGCCTTGTTTAAATCTGTGAGACAGCGAGAACACCCATTGGTGTTCTGGCCAAGTGATGAGCGAAGTGAAAATAAGCTAGATGAAGTGTTATCACACCACCAGCACATGCCCCATGAATCCTCATTAAAACTACCAAGCTACTGCTTTGCAGTGCACTTCAAATCATTAACACTTGTTCCATAGATATCTTTGGAAGACACTTCTCTGTACATCAAATCTTTATTGCTGGCTGATAAAAAAATAAATCTTTAGTTTCTTTACTGTCTGTTTCTTTTCTTTTTTCTTTTTCTTTCAGTACACATGACTCCTAAAATAAACACTGCTGGCTTCTTGTAGAAGTGAAACAGAAAATAAATACAGAGGGGAGAAAAAATTAGCTGCAGTGTCGTCAGTCCCAATGTCAGAATGTTACCTGGCAAGGGTAACAAAATGGGCATTAGCCCAGATTCAGATTCAATGACATGTCTGCAATTTAACTGGCCACCTGAGATTACAATTACAAAGGTGCCTATGAATGGCTATCACACCGTACCCAAGTAATCTAGGCTACAAACAAAAAAGGCATATTATAAAGTCCTAAAACACATTTCATCTGCCAACAAAGAACAAAGTGATGTTGAGTTTGCAGCCATGCTGCTCTTGCAAAATCAAAGAAACACTAATACTCTATGAGTTTTGCATTTTACTGACAAAAAAGAATATTGTTTAAAAGGCTTTTAAAAAGTCTAGACAATTTCCTCCTCTCTCACTAATGGGAACCCAGCGGTAGTTCCTATGGTAACGGCCCTAAACCACGCGGTAGCAGATGGAAGGAGAGCTGGAGGGCTAAATTTATCTCCCAGCATCCTCACTGGGAGAGAGATAGAACGAAAGAGAGCAAGTAAGGTATCTCTCTTCTAGATGTCCTGTCTTTTTGAAGAGGAAAAAATACATATTTTTGGAATTTCATAACAAATGCTAGTTCAAGATAAACCTATGGAGCACCTAACCAGCCTCGCTGCATTTTTCAAAAATATTTTAAATTTATTCTGGTTCTGTATTCTGGTTGGTTTTTATTTAAACACAAACGTAATGTTCTCAAACCTTTCAACATTGTCATTATTATTATGGGATTTAGTGTAGAAAAATCATCCATCTGTAATCCTCCAGTAGGCTATGACCTTGCATATGTAGTGTAAATCAACTATGTAGGGTTTCCAAAGCGTGTTTCCAGTAGAGGAATTATCTCAGCTACAGCATTAGCAGACCATTGAATTAGAAACCGCAGCTTCATCAGCACTCTGTCAGAGAGAGCGTCTCCAGAGACAGAGGAGAACCCTTCAGGCAACACACACACACACACACAGACAAACACACAGATCAGCATTGCCCTAGGAATGACTGGGTTTGTGTGTGTGTCTGTGTGTGTGTGTGTGCACGCGTGTGTAACATGCCTTTTGGGAACACACAGGAGGATGGACGCACAGAGCACAGGAGCTTGGACACAGCGCAAGGGCGTCCATTCACTGCCAGTCTGAGTAGTAAGCTCCACACACAGCTCGCTGAAACACCTTTTTTTCTCTCAACACAAACACACATGCTGCACTGTGTGCATACAGGCTATCAAGGCAGCTGCATCACACACAGCACACACACAAAAACATTTATTAACAAAGACTAGAGCAAATTTTACAGTCCCCTAGAATAATCGGTCATAACTGACAAAAAAATATCTATTTTCATGGCCACTAGAATAATGTTGAAATCTATCAATGGCTTTTACCTGGTTGCAGGTGCTGTTTTCCTCTGGGTCTGAATGAGGGAGCGAGTAGGAGTACGGAGAGGGAGAAAGGATGAATGGGCGCCAGAGAGAGAGAGAGAGAGAGAGAGAAAGAGAGAGAGAGAGAGAGAGCACACGACGGTGACGCTGTGGAGAAGGGTAATCGAGGCTCCGCTCTACGTGCACTGGGCTGACAAACAGGTAGCGGAGTATATCATGCCTATGAATGGGGAGGAGGGGACTCTCTCTGTCTCTCTCCTTCCATCCCTCTCTCTCTCTCTCTCTCTCTCTCTCTCTCTAGCGCTTTCTCTCTCGACCTCTGCTTCTCTCTCGCGGGTGCTACAGATAGTAAAAAGTGAAGTGGAGCCGCCTTATTTTGGAAGGCAGCGTAAGACTGTGTTGCTTTTGGCTCCTTGGGCTGCACAGCTGGCAAAGCGCTGGGAGGGCAGGGTGTGTGGTGGGGCTGTTTCATTTAGCCGGGAAGGGAGGGGGTTACCACCTTCTATTTTCCAAACACAGATTCCCCATTCAGCTCTCACCTTCCTGTAGGCGTGGGGACCAGAGCCCGGCTATTACCGCACCGTTCATAGCAAACGAAAACAAAGCACCAAAAAAAAATAAAAAATGGAAAAGGTGAGAGCTCCAGGACCCAGGTGGAGAAAAGGCACAGGGGTCCAGTTTTTAAGAGTGGTTTTGGTGACTGTCCACATACGCACTATGCCCTCTCTCCCCCCACCAACCCCCTCGCCATGCTCCTTAGAGAGCTCCGGCTGAAAGACATGCAGGACATTCTGACATCACTACTGTTTTGGAGCCATGTGCCCCCCCCCCTTCCTCTAACGCTCAATTCACTCTGGAGGAGGGCTGTCAGGCCACTCATCCACACTGGCTGTGAAAGGGCCGGCGGGGAGTCCGACAGGAGGAGGCGGCTCCGGGTGTCCCAACGTCCCTCGGCCGGAGAGCAACACAGAGGGATCCCTTGTCGGCGTCACACCCGGAGCATGGCTGTGACACAGAGACGATAGTGTGTGTGTGTGTGCGTGTTTGTGTGTGTGTGTGTGTGAGCTCTCTGACTGAAGCTCGCCGCCTCTCCATGGGTTTGGCGTGGACGGTCGGTGTTGTCACAGCGCTACGGATGGCCAACCCGCGCCTGACAGTCAGGGAGGATTTCCTTCAGGGGCCCCGATTAAACTAAACAAGACGCAAGAGGAAGAGGCTGCTCTTTGTGTGCGGTCTGCTTTGCACATTCTCACTGAATCAGACACATTGTTAAGGATCCAGGGAGCAAGACAATATACAGTAATCACCAAGGATTATCTGGGAAGAGAAATGGGATTTAACTATCCAAATACAAAGTGGACTGACAAGTGTATCTTTTTTAAGCCTGTTTCCCCCTGCTCTTATGCAAATCAGACGCAGGGTTGAAAAAAAAAACCAGTGGGCACAAAGTTTCCGATCAATAAAGCCACTGCGTACATGGGATTCAAATCCAGCCTGGCTGTAGCCCAACTCCACCAGGACAGAAGAGGGATGACCATTAGTGCCACAGCACAGCACAGCACAGCACAAGATGGTCTGATCACAAATCAATTCCCAATCGGTCCACTTGATTCTTAGCTGAGATGCGCCTTCTTCCTGTCCTCACAAGACACTAGTTACTTTCTGAACCGCCGTGGATATATTTTGTGTGGTTTCTCGCATCGTGAATTGCGAAGGACAACCACTAGGACAGCAACCTTTGAAATCTGAATCGCATTTGTTATCTGTAGCATGTATAAAAGAATGTGTAAAAGGGATGAGTAATATTACAAGTGCTGCATCTTTGCAAACAAAAATTGTGGTTCTGCTTCGACACGGATCGGAGTCTAGCTCCTGTGTCCTCCAGTCTGCTAGCTACTGCAGGACTCTGTCCGTCCTGCAGGCCCACCAAGGGAGGCATGCTCTGGGCCGGGTGCCACCTGTCAGAGAGGGGTCCTCCTCAGCATCCCAGAGGTCCTACACAACACATATGGCTTTTAAAACGCCAGCAAGACAGCACAATCTGTCATTGCAGCACATACTGGGGAAGACCTTCAAACACAGTTCCTCCACAGGGCTTCAATGACCTCTAGTAATACTGCTGTGTTTGAGGGATATTTCTATGTTCTTTTTTTAAAGCTATTGGCGTAGGCAATAAAGTTATGTGTTGTATTATGGTTAAGAAAGTCATTGTTTTGAAATGTGTATCAATGCTTAGAAAAGCAAAGTAAAGTTAAACACATGTCAATGGAAGGGTCCCTACTGGAAAAGATCAGTAAACATATATGTTAAATTTATAAAAATCCTATGTTGACTGTATAGTTTAGTATGGACGAAACATGCTGAAAACACATATGAATTCATGCATGATTATGGCCCGTATTGTATACAGTGAAACAATAAGAATTTCATGTGATATCTGTAAGTCTAAACACAATAAACATGTGAGGTTCTTATATGTTCCACAGCATGATCTGTGTAAGTAACAAAGAGTTCTCACAAAACTTTGACCCCATTAACGTATGTCAACATATATAAAATTAATATGAAAACAACATAATATATGTATGACTCTCATTTTAAACATATATGGTTTCTTATAGGTTCCACTGCATGATTTGAGTAAGAATCATATAGTAATTCTCACCAATGTTTTACCCCATTTATGTCTACACATATCGAAAATGTATATGAAAACAACATAATATATGTATGACTCACATTTTAAACACATATGGTTTTTATGTGTTATTATATGTCCCACTCAATGAATTGTGAGAAACATATATTTCTCACAAGATTTTGGCCCCATTTGCATTTCAGCATATACTAATGTATATGAAAACATAATATGTATCATTCACGCTATAAACATATATCGTTTATATGTTCTTATAGTTCCCACTGCATGATTTGTGTAAAAAACATTAATTCTAACAAAATGGTTTACCCCATTTGTGTTAACCCTGTACAAAATGTATATGAAAACATTATAATATATGTATGATTCGCATTATAAGCATATATGGTTTGCATCTGGTCTTATTAGTCCCACTGCATGATATCTGTAAAAAACATATTAGTTCTCACAAATTATTCACCCCATTTATGTATGTCAACATATACAAAACATACATGAAAACGATATAAAATCTCTATGATTTGCATGTTAAACATATATGGTTTTTATGTGCCTCAATCTATGAAAAGTATAAGGAACATATGTTTATTAAATTAGTACACCACTTTTATATAGTAACATAATAGAAAAGAATGAGAAATCCCAACATTTATATTTTTAAATAATATATTTAACCAAGGTAATGCAAAAACGCAAAGTGCAGTGCGCCTGACCAAAACATTCTCTGATAAACCGACGTCATTCTATGTTCAGGACAACATGACTTCTGCCAAAAACAAAAAAGAAGTCCTTCTGAGGAACAATTTTGAGAGTTAACTGGGTTTTAATTGTCCAAAAGCAACCAGGTTCCCTCAGTTTCTTTGTCTTCATGTTTCTTGTTCTCAAACCATGTCTTGCTCCGGAGCTCATCAAGATTGGCGTTGATCGCTGCTCCTATTTATGAGGGCGTAGCCTGGGGCCATTGTTTCAGTGTGGCTTCTATGAATAAATAAACTATTAATTAATATTAGTCAATAACAGTGACACATTTTTTCCAATGGGTGAACATTTCCTTAACATTTATCCCTATATCCTTCTCATTTTCATTCATGTAAGCCCCACACATCACAAACAAACACACATGAACATACTATAAATGGCATCAACTTTTTTGGGTTCCTGAGCAGTCCTGCTTTACCTTCCCTCCCGGATTTGCCTTCTCAAGTTGCTCTTCAGGAGAACATCACCGAAAACACAGCCATGAGCATTGTCCATAGGAAGACAGACACTGAACAGGCATTCAACGATGAAGCCCTTGCCATTTTGTCACAGAACACCTGTGTTCCTGGGTATATTTCAATCTGTGAACACAAGATTAATAGAGAAGGCCTATTTTATAATCCAAATATATCACACTTGACATGATTTCCGTGTACACATTTAGAAAAATATGCTGGGAGAAAGGGCACACTTGAGTTACACGTTTGAACCCAACCAATGAGCACGTTTACGACCCAGTGTTAAGTTCACCATTGTAGGAGATTTCACTCAACACAAGGTGAGCAAAGGTATAAAAAAATTCTGACATGCAAATATGTATGTTGGTTTGTCGTGGGATAGTATCTGTAAATGGCCAGACCATCGCTGGAAATGTGTCTGAATTGACTAAATCGTGTTGAGAACGGCCTGAATTTGTGTAGTATGAGCCTGGCATAATGTTATGCTATACATGAAAATAAAACGTAAAGTGTGATATGAAATAGCTAGGTAGTTAACGTTAGCCAAGTCTACCTAACCTAGCTAGCTAGGCTAACATAGCTAGCGCTAGTGCTAACGTTATTTCACAAGTTCAAAACTATGAAGCTAACTTTTTAGATGATACTGTCACTTCACTTGACGATAAAGCTAGACAATTTTGTGGTTATAACGTTATCAGCAAAAAAAACTGCTGTATCGAAGTAGGCAAGATGAATACGTCGACATTTAAATATTTCATTTGAACATACCTACTGACGTTTTCATCCATCTCATCAAGTTCACCAAATCACTGAGGTCACAGCTCACCGGTGCAACTGACGCACAGCACGCCAGTTTGCTGGGGGGGAAGGGGGACGGGGACGATGACATTGGGACACATTGGACCGCACCGATGTCTGGTGGGGCGCGGTTAAACAGAATTGTGTAAGGAAACCAGTAAATCGTTCAAGTTACGTTTTTTAAATGATAGCTATGTCTGAGAAAAAAGATATAGCCTACATAGCTACAGTATACCAACACAGAACTAGTGCTAACAGCAGCATAAGAAATATATTTGACTAGAACGCGTGCACCCCTATATTTCCCATTTGGTAATGCACAAGAATGTATGCATTGCAAACAGTGTTGCCAAGTCCACTTATAAGAAGCGACTTTGGGCTTGATTTTTTGGAAAGTCGCTTACAAATATTGGTAGTCTCGGGTTGCGGTATTTTTGGCTTGTTTCTAAAGTGTAAATGCTCATTTGGGCTTGCTCCCGTTATGTCTAACGTTAAATAAAAATTCACTGAGCGCCATTAAAGCAGATGCTATGTTTTGCCCTAGGTATGTTTCATAGCAATTTACGCTGCATCTCTAAACTGCTCCGAGCACTTTTATGTTCGTGGTTACCTCCAATGTCAAGCACTCTATACGGTAATCGGGAAAATTGCGCTGCATAAAGCGTTGCAAACTTCTGGAGTGGACACAAATGTTTTTTTCGCCAGTCGTTAAGTTCATTCAAAATTAACACTTCATTTTACAACTTATAGTCTAAGTGTTAATATGTAGGCTAAAAAGCTCTTGCCAATTCAAAGTTATCTTCCAAAAAGTGTATCGTTCAACCTTTACCTTAACAGATAATACAAAAAAGCATAATCTCAATGCACTTTTCGCTGGGGTTGCAGCTGATGATTGTTAGAATGTCATTCATACAGCTTATGTGCTTTAGGGAGTAGCCCATGTGTAGGCTATAATTTAACAGCCTAAAACTAATTGTTTTCACATCTTAGATATATTATTTTATGTATCCTTTCATCTCAATTATAAATGAAACAAGTGTCCATAATGCAAAAATAGGACACATTGGTTAAAATTTTAATTTGGTTAGAAAATTTGGGAGAGTTTGTAGTACAAACTATGTTTGTAGTATAGGTCCCGGGTGACAGTGCTGTCGTACACCCACCATAATATAATGGCGAAGGTAAGGGTTGTAACAATACTGCAGCACCCAACATTGAAATCCAGATCAGAGTAACAATGTATTAGTGTTGGAATGTTGTTAAAATGAAATACTATCAATAGACTGTCAAATGGACAACGAAAAAAGAATTCTGGTAAACAGGGCTTGAAATTAAGGGCATCCTAGGGAGGTTAAAAATGTTACAGTAAAAAACTGATTCTGGGATGGTCCCAGAGTGGTAGTTCAAAAATGACAGAATTCATAAACCACATTAGCGTACTTGTGATGGTTCTTCTTACTTTGGGATTGTACTGGAATGTTTTAAAATGAATAAATATTGTAAGCCCTGACAGCAAATGAAATACAAAAATGTACAACAATGTGTTGGAAAGTGTAACAAACAATAAAAACCCATAAATAATTGATGACACACATTGAAGTCTTTCGTTATATGGGTGATTCATGTCTTTCTATATGCAAAAGGTCTGTTGAGATAAATATTTTTATTTATCCCCCGGGAGGGAAATTACAGAAATCATAAAATATACATAGGCTATACAATAAAATGTATAGTGCTGACATATACAATTTTTACTAGAATTCAGTGGTTTTTAAAGCATTGTAGCCATTGCAGGATTGGCTACTGTGACTAGACTGTGTGAATGAACACACAAAGTATAAATCAACTTTCAAAAGTGTTTGAATTCTGTATCTCAATTTAGTGCCACACAGATACATCATTTAACATATACAATTCGAATAAGATCTCAATGTAATATTTTTATATAGAGTGCCTTATATGTTTAAGAACTATTGAATTCTAGTAAGAAGAGTATATGCTAGTTTTATACCATTTATTAATTGTATATGTTTTGTATATAGAATATATGTATCCTGTATGATTTTTACAGATCTTTTCCAGTAGGGGTGTGTGTCGGATATAAATTGTGGCCCACTACTGTACTATACATGGGCACCTGATGGCAAACAGAAACTTATGGGGTCATTATTGTAGCAAAACTATTTGCAAATGCGTGTGGAGTTGTGTCTCTGTATCTCAATCTGTGCGTCGTAATCAGGTTTGTAAGTGTATTTTAAAGATCCATCTGTATTCAGATTTGCAAGTGTATTGAGAGTTGTATATGTGTAGACAAATCTGTGACTGCGTGCATAGATCTGTAAATGTGTAGACAAATCTGTAAATACGTACGTGGATATTAATGGATAAAAGTCTAAGTATTTTGCTTGCAAAAAACTCCATTTTGTCTGGCGTAAGGGGCTGGTATTTGGGTGTAGCTGTAGGGTCTAACCTTCTGAGCACCGCA
>JAVQIZ010203023.1:0-12387 GCA_036023535.2 Galaxias brevipinnis
GAGGATCCCGGGAGAAGCCATTGATTTCCCGTCGCGGTCGCTCCGCGCTGCAGGGAGACGCGGTGGTGATTTGTGACGCCTGGTGACAGCCGGGACGATGAGTGTCTGGGCTGGCCCACAGGGGGCTAGCCAGGCCGGGACGGGGAGGATCAGAGCAGCACACAGCTCTGGAAAAGCAGTTTAGGAAATACTGAGGGTTATAAAGCACCGTGTCTACCCAAGACTAACAGAGACATGCGGCCATGTGAAAAATGGCCGCTGGTCGAGTTTTAGCGGGAGAGCGACCAGGACTGTGTGCTGAGGGGGAAACAATAATTGGCTGAAGGGGAACAGAACAGATGCTTATTCCTCTGCATATAGCTTTGCTGGGGGGAGTTTGTTTCTTCAACTATGTGTGTGTCTGTGAGTGTGTGTGTGAGTGTGTGTGTGTGTGTGTGTGTGTGTGCGTGTGTGTGTCTGTGAGTGAGTGTGTGTGTGTGTGTGTGTGCGCGTGTGTGTGTGTGTGCGTGCGTGTGGGTGTGTGTATGTGTGTGTGTGTGGGTGTGTGGGTGTGTGTGTGTGTGTGTGTGTGTGTGTGTGTGTGTATGTGTGTGTGTGTGTGTATGTGTGTATATCTAGCCTCCCTCTCTCTCTCTCTCTGAAGACAAAGATGTGGCACACTGTCCTACTTTCCATACTGTCCCATGACAAAGAGTAGGGAGGAAACTTAGCAGGGGAAAGAAAAGAAAATGTTAAGATCTGGACTACACTGCATTTCACATCATTACCCTTGGGACACGGAAAACGCTCCGGCAAAGCCCCACTATTTATCCCCTTGCAAGTCCCACTTGGGCTGGCGAGAGCATACTTTCATGTTTGCGGCTGCTTTACTTGTAGAATGACATTCTGAGGCCTGTTTCTTCAAATTAAAAACTGGAAGATTTGTGCAGACAGCCTAAGAGCCAGAGCTAATCCTGACAGTGCAATGTAAAAATAAAATGCTCCATGTAATGCGGGAGGATTCTCAAAAGCATCTATATAGTCACTGGTGTACATTTGTTTACAAAGATGTTTCATATAAACCTCCCGTTATCCCACAAAATATTCCAACAGGAACATGCAGTACCCATAGATGATGGAATAGTAACATACAGTACCCATAGATGATGGAATAGGAACATACAGTACCCATAGATGATGGAACAGGAACATACAGTACCCATAGATGATGGAACAGGAACATACAGTACCCATAGATGATGGAATAGGAACATGCAGTACCCATAGATGATGGAACTGGAACATGCAGTACCCATAGATGATGGAACAGGAACATGCAGTACCCATAGATGATGGAACAGGAACATACAGTACCCATAGATGATGGAATAGGAACATACAGTACCCATAGATGATGGAACAGGAACATGCAGTACCCATAGAATACGCTGTGGGTATGTGTTCCCTGTGCCCGGGGTACAGCTAGCATACTTGTCAACCCTCCCGGAATACTCACGACTTTCCTTGCCACAGTTCTCTATTAATACTTTTTTTTTTGTATAGCGGACCCCCAGACCCCCGCTATTGTTAGGAAATCGTCCCATTTTTGAGGTTTCAAGGTTGGCAAGTATGACAGCTAGTATACTGTAAAATCTCATTTTTAACCTTACTGAAAAAAGCATGCAAACCGATTGCCTTAAATTACCAACTAGTAAGTACAACATACAATTCCTACTCCACTTTGTTTTTTTAAAAGGCAATCAGTTTGCATGTTTTTTTTAGGTTAACTAATGAGATTTGACAGTATAGGCTTGACTATTGAACATTCATCTTTGCGTTTTGGCATCCAGATGCTTTTCTTTCCCTCTGCCATGTTCTTATTTTCCGTAGCTCACAATTCAAGCTCACAGTAGGCATTAGTTGTCAAGTATAATTACACCAATGTTCTTCTCAGCGGCACACCAGATGTCTATACAATAAGTACAAGTAATTTTTTCAACATAATATTTTACATAAGCCCTGACCAACGGCTATAAACGTAGGCTAGCAGAATAGGGACAAAATGTATTTTCTTATGGCATATTGCATAAAGGCAGTGCCATTATTCAGCCTATTATGATTCCAACTTTTGAAAAGCGAGACCTACCAGACCCTAGCAACAATAAAGTACAGGGAAATTACAATCAAAGAATGCCAGTGAGCAACACATAATCGTTTGGTCTGAGACACGGATGATGGACACCCTGTTCCAGTAGTTCTTGTTACTGTACTCCTTAAAAAAGAAGAATCTGTTGGCCTAAATGGCCAAAATGCAAAGTACACAAACAATCATCTTGGAACATTAAATTGAAATGATCCGTCGCTTCCTCTGACACTCTTTGGACTGGGGGAAGCTATATGGGTCCGCACCTGCTCCTTGCTCGATAGTTACCATGGTAGAATGGAAAGCGACAGTTCAAAGATTGTGAGGGCAAGGAGAAGCGAGACACTGACAACACCAATCAGTCAGTCCGTTACCTGCACTGCCACAACAGAGACCAGATAAAATAGACCTGGCTGAGAGGTAGACAATCAAATTACACTACAGGATCAAAGTCAAATAAGTAGGCTGTCTCGGGTAAATCAACTCAACAAAGAATTACGAGACCAATTAACCTAAAGGAACCCTAACTCGCAAAGAGAGCTACGTCCAACTTCCACATGATGAAATATTTTACATAAGGACGCCCCCAGACAGATGAATCACCGTCCTCCGGCTTGGAGCACCAGCCAGCTGAGCTGTAGCCAAGCGCCATGGCAACCCCCCCCCCCTCTGGCTGCCTCCCGACGTCTTTCCTCTTTTCGGAAAAAACGGGCCTCATCTCCTGACCTCAGAAATAATTCATCAAACAGGTCCTACTCTGGGATGAGCGGAGGGTAAAGGGAGAGCAAGAGGAGAGGGGGGAAGTGGTGTGCCGACGTTTTTGTGGTTTGATGAAAACCCATGTTTTAAGCAGAACGGAAGCTGTGCGTGCCCCATATGCCCCTGGCAGCCCACCCGTTTACACCAGAGTGTGGACTACGCCGGCTGGTAGTGACATCTTCAATTGCAGCCAGACAGGACTTTAGCCTGCTTTGAGTCAGACGTACAAGCAGCTACTATTTATGCCAGCGGATCAAAGATTGTTTTGGCTATAGGATGTACAATGTAACTTCAACGGCTTACTGATTCCCCCATCAGTTATGGTAGTTAAAGTAATCTTAAAAGCACTCTGAATATGTTATAAATGATATAAAAATGTACATTTATGCCCTGAACTTATTCACTGTGCCTTAAAGTTACCGAAGGAGAGCTACCTGAGATGCAAGTGGGCAGTCAGAAAGAGAGTTTGTTTTCAAAGGAACGTTGCTAGTAGTTAAGAGTGAGGCTCTAGAGAACTACCTTACTTTTTTCTGTAGGGGTTTAGTCTATTAGAAAATTATAGGGCAATTCGTCGCCAGAGACACTTCAAAGAGCAGGCGTTCTCTGCAGCACTTTATAATCCTTTTTGATCTTCCAAAAGTGGGCCCAAAATGTATCTTAATCTCGTATTTGTTTGGATTGTATTCTGAATTTCACACTGCACAGACAGATGATTTTTTTAATGTGCAAGGTACATTTGTCATTTGCAACAATCAGCCTATCCAAAATAAAAACATCAACAGCTGCAAACGCATTTAAATATCATTGCGCATATCCACATTGGAGATAGATTTGTCATGTACCTCACAGATATCAATGTGCTTTAAGTGAGGCTTTAAACCAATGTGTTATAATAGAAGACGTTAAATCAAATGTATTTGTGCATGAAGTAGCTCCTGCCTCTATTCTTTCCTCTAATCTTCCTGTGAAAAGACTGTTCAGTTGAGAAAACGCCAGGGGACCGTAAAGCCACCATCAGCACAGAAAGATGGGAGGAGGGGAAGCAAATTACTCTTTATTTAGGACACAATGGAAAGGCGGGGGTTCTTGCATGGGTCCTTAAGGGCAAGTTCTAAATGTCAGGAAAGGCTCCGTCGGGGACAGAACTAGACTGGCAATGAAATCAAAACGGAAAAAGTATACTTAAACCTTTTTTAAACATTACTTTTGGTAAATCTCTATAAACATATATCGTGTATAAAATGTACTGTAGAAATTGCCACAAAGGCTTTTGAATGCATAACTGAGTCACTCTTGAGAAGTGGCTGAGCTCTTATAAGAAGAGTACATACAGACTATTATATTTCATTTTAAGAACACTCAATTTAAACAAGTATGGGCTTTAATCAAATAGCAATGACTAAACTACTCATAGCTTGGCTAGGCTTTCTTTACTCCAATAAATGGAGTTCTGCTCCTACAAAAAGAAAAAAAGGCCACCAAGGTACGCTAGTAATTTTGAGCATTTTGCTGACGCGACAAAAGCAGCGCGTCAAGCCACAATGCTTATGCCCTGTAAACAGCTGCACCTGAGGAGCGCCGCACAGCATGCACCCAGTCTCATCTCAGCCTCAAGGGGTGACCAGGCTGAACGCCATGCCATAACTCAGCCTCCATAATTGGAGTGCCTCTGGCTGGAGGCCCTGGTCGGCTCGCGGCTCCCCTTTAGTCTGTGGCCAGCCGTCCAAGCCGCTCGTTAGGGGGAGCAGCGGGGTCGCCCCTGGGTGATATAGGCACGGCCGAGGGATAACAGATGAACACGCTAATCGCTCTAAGTGCCCTCCCCATGTAACCTGACATAGAAGAAGACAGGGGAGCAGGTCCGGAGCAGGGGGACGCGCTCCCTTCTCCAGAGTTAATCCCATCACTTAGAGGGTGAGCGGCTCCACATCTTTCATCGCCTGGGCACAAATTCATATAGAGCAAATCAATATGGTAAATCATATTTTGCCCCCTCGTAAGAAAAAAAATATGGAGAAAAATAGGACTTTGTGGCAGAGGCCCCCGAGATGGATGAGGTTTCTAATATCTTTTATGGACATCAGCAATAAGTCTTCGGCTTTTGTTGTTTTTCTTGCCGAGGATGACAGACATAGGTTGATTTCACACTGAGAACCCCTCAGGGCTTTTAGTACTGAATACAACCAGGGGACTTGTAGAATCCTGCCTCTGCTTTATTCTATATCTCTCACTCTGTTGCTCTCTCTCTCTCTCTCTCTCTCTCTCTCTCTCTCTCCTTTCCTTCTTTGTTGTCTCTCCCTCCGCTCCTTTCTCTTTCCCAATCACCCCTTTTTGCTACTCTGTTCTCCTTTGGCCATGCAAACACAAACAGGACATCCAATTACAAATACTGATAGTGGCAGGCAGGGACGCAGTCTGTCTGAACCCACCAGTGACAGGCTGTCCGGGTTAGGTGTAGAGAGAGCTGTAGAGGGAAATAAAGAGAAAAGGAGATATGAGAAAGAGAGGTAGATACGAGAAAGAGGGATATAGAGTTTTAAATCCACAGAAACAGGATCAAACATGGTGCCATTCCTAATCTCTGGAATGGTTTTGATAACGAGATTACTCGAATCATCCGGTGGTCCGTTATCTAAAAGGAAACATAAAGCCAGAACTCCAAGATAGAAAACACCACCATGAAAGACAGGCTAAGAAAAACATTGACATTCAACTACAATTCTTCTTTAGTCCACGAAGGAATATGGTAATTACACAAAAATGTCATAAGCTAAACGATGGAGAAAAAGCACTTGCTTGTTTCTTGTTGCTGTTGATTCTGCAGCAAAACAACCTCAATTAGAATGCGGAGGTAATTGCTCGGCGATCGGGATTCTAAAAATCCATCTCCTCTATTTCCTTGTTTGAAAAGAAAATGGAATTCATTGCTTGGGGAATCTTTAGGAAACACCGATGAAGAAGAAAAGACAGCAGTATCATTAATCAGACTTGGCTGGGGAAAACTATCCCAGCAGCTGCCCTACTGCTCTTTATCTGCAAGGCAACCATTTCTTTGCTAGTCAAACTTTGCAGGGTTTCGCTCTCCTGGCGCGGTTACTGCGCAGTGAACAGTTCTCCGGTAGTTGTGTTAGATAGGGGCCGGGGAGGGGGGACGGGGGACGGAGGCATTTCATGCTTTAACACACATTGGGGACCTGAATGGGCTTTTTTATGACACTTCAATCCTGTCCATTGCCCGTAGACCTGATGGTCTGTAGTGCTGAGTGGCGGGGAGAGAAGGGTGAGCGTGAGGGGGGGGTAAAGCGGTGTCCGTTGGGGGGGGGGGCAGCGGTTCTCCCAGGCTCACAGTCGTGTAAGGGGAGAGGAACAAGCGGACAAGGGATCTGGCAACGTAAAGACCAAATGTGCTGAGCCGAGCGATGCAGCCGTTAGCTTGTCCCACTGGGGCCCCGCAGCAGCAATTTAAAGACTTCAACTTTTAACCATATGGGCTCCACGGCTGTCACTTAGGCCCCGCAGACTGCTGGGGAGAGCCCAGGAGGACTCTTCTCCTTTGTGTTCTCATGTCAGGGCCAAATAATCGTCAGGTCTGGCCGGGCTCTAACTGGGAGGCTTCTGCAGACTCAAAGCGAGTCCATTGAGGGGGGGGGGGGGCTGACAATGACAGATTACAAGGGACTGCGCTTTAGACTGAGGAGTATCTGCGTGTCATAAAACCCTAATGGTAATCTCATCCAACGCCAGCCCATTGCAGGTGAAGATTATAGCCTCGGGCAGGATGTTACTTGGAAAATAAAGGAAATTAGATGCAGTGAGTAGGGCTAGAATAATGCAAAGGCCGGGGCAACGAGCAGGGTGAGTAATGTCTTAGCATTTAAAACCAAGGGCATATTGTTATGGAGTCAATGGTCCTTGAGCATTAAGTACTGCAGGCTGCTATGCAGGGATTCTAATGTCTAAAAGTGAACCAAAGGAAAGTGCTGTAGAGTTATACAGCTGTGAAGAAGAAGAAAAAAAACACATAAAGGCTAAAGCACACCCGGCGCCAAACGGCACGTTTTAAAACTGACGCTCTATTGTTTTCTATGTACTTCCCCCATACAGGCCGCCCCGCTACACTATACACGCCACTGTCCTATTTCCAGCGTCGCCGCGCTTGAAAACAACGAGTTTAAACGTTATACAAAAACACACCACTATCAAAAACACATATTATTTAAAACATTATCTACCTATACCTATATAATATATATACATAAATAAGAACATAGAAAACATATAAAATCAATGAAAAACTCAATAATATCAGCTCCACTGTGCTTAGTCTGCCTGCTGGCGCCATAGCAACCATATGCATTTTTTTATGGTAGACATTTTTGTAGTATCATATGATGAACTTTAGTATGAAAAAAGTAAACATGGCACATATTCTCATCAGACACATAGAAAACAGTGGTATTCCAGTTGACTCGCTGCAGCGCAACGTTTTCTATGTGTGTTGGAGGCATCACTTGACGCGGGTCAAACGCCGTGGAGCTGCGGCCGCGGTGTGCTTTAGCCTTGCTCCAAACACTGCCAGGATGGCGTATGCTGAGCTGTTAAGCGATGGACACTTGGTTTGGAGAGAGACTAATGTGAAAAAGAAATATAAATGGGCCCTTATACTGTATTTTATAAAGTATACGTGACCACAGCAATCAGAGAGGTTTTGTGTGGTTTCCTTGAACAAGTCCCACTACAAATTGTTCATTAGCTTCTTGGTTACAGTAGCAGCAGGGACTCCATAAGCATTAAGGCCAAAGTACATACTTCTTGATTGGATTCAATGGGTCTTCAGTTTACAAGAGAAGGATGAAAGGCTTTGTCATTCAAAAGGCCACTTCTGACTGACTCGGGTATAAAAGTATGAAATCCGATTAAAATGCTTCCACCTCCCTTTCTTTGTGATTGCTACTTAGCAATGGTTCGTTCCCAAACCAGAGTTAGAATAAATGTCCTCTGAACCTTTTCCATCTATAGCGAGGAAAGCAAAAAAGAGCAGCGGAGTAGCTGACGGCGCGGTGCTGATTTCTAGCACTGAGAAAGCAGTGCCATAAAAGAATGAGTGTCATGTTTTGTTTTGGTTCATGGAACGTCAGTGGAAAAGGATCAAAAGGATGACGATGAGGACGCTCCTCCTTTGTGAGAAAACATTAAGCAGGCGAATCATGCGTTTGTTGAATAGCCATCATAGACAACAACAAGGAGGATGGCTGTCTGTAAACAAGGATAATATAATCTGGAAAATATATAGCTAGAGCACTCGTCCTCAATAAAGCAATAGAGGAGCCAACGTAGCGGATGGACTGTGAACAAAAGTGGACTTATATCAAAGGCACTCCATGGCGTTTGTGCAAGGCCATGAAAAAGGATCATCTGTGTAAAGTAGGGCCCCATGGAGGGGTATGAGGGGTGTAAGAATATGTAGTGAAGCATTCCGGGGGTCCAATCATTGCTATGACGTACAGTACATCAGAGTGTGCACCTCATGCTGAGAAGAAAGTAGCTCTGGGGAAGTGCATAAAAAGCATATAGGCCTCATACCACGCAGAGAAACTACATTTAAAGAGAGCACTACATGTACGTACATAAGTTTGTAATGGAAGAGTGTGTATCTGTGGGCGTGCGCGCGTGTGTGTGGCTCAGTTTGTACATGGATACTGCGTGTGTATGTGTGTCTCAGTTTGTGCATGACTATTGTGTGTTTGTTGCACACTCTGGTAGCCCTAGGCCTATTCAGTAAACAGAAGTTCATATTTTAGGCATGTTCCGGCCGTAATATAGATGATCAAAAGTTTTGCCTCCAAAGCCCTTTAATATTAGCGAGACTAGTCTGAGTGTATTTCTGGGTCCAGGTAAGTAGTGATGCCCCACTGGCAGAGAGAGAGAGGGAGAGAGGGGGGGGATTGTGTTGATTGGAAGGACTGTAGGTGGGGGAAATATGCCTATGACAGCGGCAGGGTGATAAACAGCGCAGAGAGATGGAGTCTGCTCTGTGATAGCCCAGAGGAATCCATTGGGTTCTACTGGGGAGGGGGCAGGCGTTTTCTGGTGCCGCTCAGAAAACTCTGAAATGAAATGAACTTGATGTCTTCTCTCCTCGCATGCAGAGCCTGCGGCACATTTTGCTAAAGCCATATCCCTCTCCCCCAAAACATCCCTGAGAGAATCTTTGGAGTGTCACTGTGCTTCCTTGTGGGGGTGGGCGGGGGTTAGTCAAAGTAAAAGAAGTAGACAGAAATGGTCCAGGCTGTCATTCAATTTCTGCTATGAGAACATTGGCGTAATCAACGGTATATAACTGTCTCTATCCGCATTTCCTAACATTGTGAGTTACAGCAAAGGAAAAGTTTAGCCAGATAATTACCTTGTACTTGCCTCACGTTTTGCTGAGAAAAAGCTTTTCAGTTTCTTCCTTGTTTTATTTCTAGCCATGAAATAAGGAGTAGCATCATAAAACATCTCTGTACCTCCTTGGCCCTCTTTAAAAAAAGTGTGTCTCTCTAAGACTTCACTGCTGGTGAAAATATGGCTGCCAACTGGACCCAAGGTTACATTGCAGATTGAATAAAAGAGTAAATCCACCAAAGAGATAAACAACCAACTCCCCTTTCTAGTTAGGCTAGAGGTGCATACTTATGCATTGTGGTGCACCTCCAACATAGGAAGAGAATTGTACTTTGTTTTTGTAAGAAACTTTGGTATGCTGTAGCTAAACTGTAGCACTAAGCATTTTCTCTAACATTTTACAAGAAAGACACGTTCACCCATGGAAATGAACTGTAGTTTGATTACTTTTATAGGAACATTATTGCACATCAACCAACAGAACCAACACATTCAGTCATTTAAATAAGGTAGAATCTTATTCAAATATATTTCCTTGTAAAGACAGGGAAGTGCATATTGTCTCATTATAGAAGCCCCACCAACTGTATATGGCTTTTATCATCGGCACATAATGGCAGAGCAACCTTAAGTCATGTTGACTCAAGCTATTACAACAAGAGGCCTTTAATGAAAACAAGTGCGCTATAACATACTGTGTTTATTCAAGGAAGACCCTGAAGTCTTGAGTGAAACACTTATTAATGGTCTCAAAAGCACACGGTATCCGATAAATTTTTCCTTTCTAATAAAATCGCTGGTCTCTCTTTTTTCTCTTTGAGGAAAGTAACAGCACTGACTCATATGGGCACGGAGAAACTGTACTCCCAGCGAGGTCAGATGGCACTACAGAGAACAGCTGCAGGATATTCTGGTATAAAACGTATCCGCTACTCTGGGTTCTCGATAAGAGGCATCGTGCCATCAGCTAGAGAAAGACAAAAAGACTACAGTGAAAAAACACCAACGCACTGACATTACATTTCCAAGGTAGGCATCTGGCACGAAAGTTCATTTGAAAACAAAAAGGTGTACTCAAAGGTGATCTAAATACGACATGTCTAAACACAAATGTTCAGAAATAAAAGAGAGATCAAAAACTAAAACAAGACAAATAAAATATTAAGTAGACATGTTATGTTTTGCCTAAATGTTCTCCGATAAAGGTTTTTGTATGGTGCTTCAAATTAAATATTTTTATTTCCATAGATAAGAAACCTTCTATTAGCTATTAAGTACACAATAATACAATTTAAAAAATAAACAAAATGTTGCATGTAATGAGGATAACTCAGGAACTCAGAAATTTAAAATAAAATTGTAAGTATTAGGTAATACCCTGCAAATGACTTTGAACAGGCTATGGAATAACTTGAATAGAGTAGAAATAGATAGCAAACCAAAGTAAAGTTGCATGCGGAGCGAGCGGTTACCAGCCAGCAGGAATAAAAGTAGGTAAAGTTGGAACACCTCAGGACAAATATACTGTTACCTCCTGGAGCACGCTAAGAGCAGCCAACATGAATAGAATAAGGAAAGATAGCACGCAGTTTAATAAAACCTTTTATACGTTCAATTACATTTCTGGACATGTCAAGGGCGGATATACCACTGAGGCATATTGATGTAGTTTTGGTTGCATTCTGTCAATTCTGCTTTCTATCTGTTCTCAACCAAAATTCCTTGTAAAATATGACCTTTTTAAGGTGCTCATTTTGGACCTTTGCATAAAGGATATAAAACACTGCATTATGTGCATTTATCAAAAAAAAATGTCTTTACTGTGGACTAGTGTACAAGACGAAGATGTGGTATCAACATTTACAAAGTGCTGGTTGAGAGAAACAAGCCTATAAAAAGATAAGGTAAAAGGCATTACATAACTGCACACCATTTGAGGTCATTAAATGAACCGTCTCCTTTACCAGCAGAGAGTGCCACATGATTTAATGGTTGAGATGGTTCAGCTGCTTTACAAAGATAGATACACCTGATATTGAAGCGACTATCTAACTGTTGGCTCTTTTTTTCTTTTTTCTCTTCATGATGAAAGGAGAGAAGAGGGAAGAAGCCAAGAGGCCAAGCCTACAGCATCTAACAGCAAAAGACAGAGGCTGACAGAGGCCAAGTCCCAAAAGGATGAACGTAGGAGCTTAGCAGGTAGAGCAGCTATCTGTCTGAAGTCCAGTGTTAAAAGTCAAATCACAAACTCCTCTTTCTGGGGTGAGTTTCGGTGAATTTGCGTGATGGTGTGTGTGTGTGTGTGTGTGTGTGTGCGCGCGCATGTGTGTGTGTGAAAGAGAGAGAGACAAGTCTCATAAAGTGAAGCTTACCCTGGCTCTAGGAGGAATAGTGCTCTGGTGCACCCAGATCAATAGCTTAGCCTGTTATTATCATTTCAAACCAAATTGGAAGACCCAAAATTATTCTCTGTATCCAAAGTTGAATGACCCCTCTTTGGTAAGACAATGGAGGAGGTTGTTGTCTTAGTGTTTACCTCCATCGATCTGACATAGGGTGGAAGACCCCAGACAAATCTATCTGATTCACGGGCTCTTGTCAAAACAAAGTCTTTCCCTCACTTTGATTGGTTTATTATGGAGGAATACAGGAAAAGGTCCCTCATGTTACCAACGAATCAAGAATCTAATTTGAGAGGTCCTCGTTTTGGGCGTACTGCCAACTTGAGTCAAGTCTGGCACACCATGCCAGTAATTATAACTCTCGGACAAAAAGTAATATATTGAATATGAAGTAGTACTTGTGTTAACTCTTCAACTCACACATTAGAGTCAAACGATATATACACAGTATATCCACATGCAGGGGCGCAGGATTGTTCCCATGGCAGGCCTGGTTCCAAGATGAAATTTAAAGCGGGGCAACTGACATTTTCATGGGAGCTGTTTTTTTTCCTGCTGGATTGCTTACTAACAGCACAGTGACTAATTTGAGTTAAACAACCTATCCTGCAATCTTATCTTTTCACAAATACACAGGTCATTTAAAGTAAGCTGAATGTTGTTAAAATGAAGTATGTGTCAGTGTAGACAATCACTCATATAGTAGACAACGTTTGT